>SMGT01007047.1:0-25987 GCA_004794575.1 Lanistes nyassanus
ACGATAAATAAAACTTTGATGGACCAAAAAGCATGAGTCCGTGGAGTGTTGAAGGAAACAGTGGTGCATGTCTCTTCGTGGTGCCGTGATAATGTAACATCGTCTTCGTGGTGCACGTGAACCTGTCCGTGGGTTTTTCAACATAACGTCACAACGCGCCACTTCACCTTCTCACCGCTGGCAACATGCCAAGTTTTCACAAGTTCGTCAAGAATGTGTATCAGTTCTTTTAACAACACCACACACACACTCACACTCACACACACCATCACCACCACCACCACCACCACCAAAAACAACAACAACAGAATAAAAGCCCTGAAGCTACCAAGGATGTGAGCAGCATCAATAATAACTGCTTTTACACGAAAAAGTACCAATGTATTCCAAAAAAGTCTTCTTCTGCACAAGGTAAACCCAAAAAGATTCGCCCGCAACGTATCCCCCTCCCCAACTGTCACCAAAGTAACTCCTGGAACAACACCAATCTATCCCCGCCCCCGCTCCCCCCTCCATTTCCACCACTGCCATCACCATCGACGTGTCGTCTTCGTCTTCGTTAGTACTGTCACACCTTGGCACAGAGTGCGAAACGTGCCCGCGACTACCAACGCGACTCGTCTAGTCATCGGACGTTTTCAGATACCTGCCGATTCGAGTACAACGGCTTTGAAATTTTGACCTTGACATATGTAGTCTTGGCTACAGTCTAGCCTACACCCGAACCCTCGTGTGTTTACGGTGTACCGGTGAATCGAATGTCGACAACAATGAACGCAATTAACATGAGAGAGGATTTGGATGACTGTGCCAAGAGCAGCGGGGGGGGGGGGGAGGTAGATATGAAATCTTCTAAAATCATTCAATCAAAGAAAGCGTGAAAGCTTCTTCGAATGGAACCTAGGATTTGTAAAGATTGTATATGTAAGGGCTCAGAGATCAAGCATACGTTCTTTCTAATATCACAAGCCAAGGAATATTTGCCATCTAAACACAAATCTGAAAAGAAAAAGCAATTTATAGACGATTTTAAAAGCAAAGGAATGCAGTAGCTGTTTAGAAACGTATTCAAAGGAAAATGTATGAAACAAACTTGATCAAAAAAATGTTACATCCGTCTGTGGATGACCTGCTGGTGCGAGATACCGAACTCTTATATCTGTACAAATTTATATATATATATATCGAGAGAACTGCTGCAAGGCTGCACGTGCTATTACTACTTAACCACTACAAGGTGTATTGTTTGGTTGGTTGTTTCGGAGGGGTGGGCTGTAATCTTTGGGGAGTCCCCGATCCGTGTAACATTTATTGTCAGGTGTCACGAACAGCGATTTTTTAAAACCTGGTCCTGGTACACACATACAGCACCATTCAGATACACAGCTACTACGGCTTGCTCATTTTATCTTTGCAGTATAGTCAATCTTGTATGTTGTCCAACAAGTTACCCGCGGCCTCTCCCTGAATGTGGTATAATGAGCTGCACAGAGGCTTGTTGTTGTTATATTACATCTTTTCAGAGGTACATTATTGTACCTATGATGTGTGGGGAAATCCCATGTAAAGTTTTGTCTGTAATTGTCCGTGGGTGGTGACACTCTCTTGGTATCGTATCTATTCTCTTTCTATATTCTCTTTCTTATTTTATGTTTATTTATTTGTTCGAATTCTGTTCTCCTTCACCCTATCCTACATGTTCCCCTATCCCCTTTGTCTCTCATACCCCATCTGGGGTCCAGAGATAGCAAATAAAGTTTCAAGTTTCAAGTTTCTCTCTTCTCTCTCTCTCTCTCGCTTTCTTTTTCTCTCCCTCCTTCCGCGCTCTTTTTTCCTGGCTCAGTGTCCAAAACATTATCCAGGATAAGATTTTTTCAGACCATATATCTGATAATTTCTTGATTTCGCCGGAAAACACTGACGTACCATCGGCTTCATAATAAAATGGATGAAGGGCGATGGCATTTTTGCGCTGACAGCTGTCTCACTGCAAAGATTATCAGCTTGTGAAACAAATAACTAAAGCCCTTTGGCCTCTCATATCCAATCAGTGTAACAACGAAGCGTTGTCAGGTTGTGTTGTCACGGGTGAACTGAAGATAAATGTGATAATAACGATGATTTCAGATGACTGACTGAAGTATGTGCTCTGGCTGATATGTAAGAACTGAGTGCACTGATACCGATAAACTAATGTGAAATCGTATGATAAATAAATTACATCTGGTGCTAAATAATGCTACTCCGATATTGTATTTACCAGTGGTGTCTGCTGAGGGTAATACTAGTAACAGCATTAATGGTGTTGACTTTATTGCTGGTGCTTTTTATAAAACAGTTGTTTTGCTCTGTTTTGCGGCTTTTTTATACTTTTTTTCTTTCAAAATGAAATGGGTGCAGTGGCGACGGACAGTTACAAACAGCTCTTCACATTACTTTTTTTCACAGAAACGCTTCCACTTGAGAGCTCTCTGCCGAGAAGCTCAGCTACAGACAGGATATTCTTTCGCTAAAAGTATTTTATCTTTTTCGCGACCGCGAATAGAATGATCTGCACAAGGAAGTACAAAGAATGAAGATCACTGATTGCACATTTACGGACTGGAGTAACTGTTCCCTCTTATGCGTCCTTCCAAATCCTCATCTAGACATTTTCCATTGTCATTTTCGTCTATCTCTGCTTATTGGGCTATTTCTGAGTGCCATAGTGAATCACACAGTTATACTTGCTGCTGCGAGTTCTGTTCCTCTCCTCTTTACCTCCTTATCTCCCCTCCCTTCTTACCCTCACAGCGCGTACAACAGGTTCCCAGTTACGCGATCGCGTTTCAAAATCTATCACGTGATATATCTCCCTTGTGCACAGGACGACAACACCGGTCATTTCGTTTTCGCGAGGCCTGGGACATGGCGGAGTTTCGCAAGCTTACGAAGAACACAATGGGACCCCTGCACTACATGTAAATCCCACGTAACTGCTGTCTTTTGGAGAGACCTTTCCGACAACCATGTGATCAGGTAACCGTGCCAAGCTCTGCTCTGTACCTACGATTAATGTTTCTGTGTAAAAATGTGTGTAAGCTCGTGTATGCTTCGAATTATAAAGAAATCTAGACCGGAATAGTTATTGGCAAGATTTACCCCTGGGATATCAGAGTTAACAATTTTTACTGAATACGATCAAGTTATAACGAAATGTAAGGGGCTTATTTTCTTAAGAGAGAGAAGGGGGAGAGTTTGAGAGGGAACAGGTTTGGTGTTTACTAGGATGTGTTGTTGCACCCCTATAGCTGATACCACACGGATTTAAAACTTCTCTGATTCTTATATCAACGCATACACTCAGTGCCTTTTTCAACGTGACCAGGAAGTATTGTAGATATACACGATACTGAAAGAGTTAGAAGCAAGAGGGTGGGTGTTTCTCGCAACAGTCACTTATCCACGTCATGAATGTTGAAACGGAGCATGACATAAGCATAAAGGATTATTTACCGCCGCCCTCTCGAAACTGATATGGGAACTGTGTGTAGGCGTACGTGTTATCATACACTTAACACACCTTGCATGCTGTGAATTTGACAGCTAGCTCTAGCAGTCACTTGCATGATGTCACTGGTAAGTAATAAGCGTATATTTTATACAGGTAATGTTGATAAACGTTTTCCTCGCATTATTGTTAGAACTATGGAAGTATACCCCACACTGACGATGTGTTTTGATTTTGATTTTTCCAAAACACATTGGATTAGTGCCTGTTTCTATTCTTTTGTAGAAACAAGAAAGAATGTGGTTACTAAATCTTGCTGGACGTGTTGAGACCTGCTACATGCAGCGGATCGCTTTTGTGACAATCAGTGTTTGGGTTTGTGCTAATGCAAACGGTATGTTTATTTTTCTCACACAATTAAAGATTTCATATAAGAAGACAGGAATTAAAATACTGGAAAAATGAATACTGCATGACATTTGATTTTTAAAAAAATAACAAGTTTCCTTACTTAGCCAGTGGCTATTTAGTACTGATGCCGCTTTGACCTTCCCTCTGGGGTGGGTTTCATGAGCGTTTGTTCTTGTGATTCCCTTCATAACAGCGGTCGCAAGCCGCGTTTGCCCTGTGTATTCTACGTGGATCTTCACGGATGAACAATAGATACAAACGCCCTTGCAAGTCAGCCCCGGGCTATTTCCTGTTCATACTTAAAAATACATCTATAATACTCACTGCTCACGGTCCTTATAACTGCTCTTGTGTCCCAAAGTGCAGATACAAACGCTCCTGAGCGTGCATTGCTACTAAAAAGAAGTAGTATGCATAGGGAATCCGCTGGTTTTCTTAACGCATGAGTGTGTGTATATGTGTTCATTTTGTGCCTGTCATTGTACTAAAACAATAAGCCCAGCTCTGGTTTCAACTGTCAGGAGTGTCGTTACGTAGCATAGGTTGGTCTAGTGACGCAATTTCGAAGCGCTTATGTCACCAAGGAAGAAAAGTTACTAACCTGATCGTACGTATCTTGTTTCTGCAATACATACTTCGCACTTGACGTGACACCTGTTCACGGGACTCGTTACCACCGTCGGCAGCAGTTTTACAGCAACAGCAGTAGTGATAGTAATAGCAGAAAAACAGTGTAGGGTTGGGGTTCTTTAACACAATCGTGACGCAGCCTTCGTAGCTCGAACCGTCCCCGTGGCCGCAGGGTTTTTCGCCTTTTTTCAAAAATTCATTAAAAAATCCCCCAAAACAATAGAAAAATGATTTAAACATATTATCGAACTACAATAAATAAAGAAAACTCATTTCTTACCGTGTGTCTTGGACCTTGTTCCATAATTTGTAAAATCCTTTGATGGAAACACAACTGAAGTTGAAGAAATCAAAAAGTCCTCGCCATTCCTTGTACACAGTGTCACGACATTGTTTTTCTACACGTGCCGGCACGTTTTTCTCTTCGTAATCACTTTCTTGGGTCTTTAAGGCACAAATACTCTTGTCTTCATCCACTTTATCATAGTAAATTTGCGAAACAATGTCATTTTGCTCTTCAGCGTGTAATTTGAAGAGTAAATCTAGCATTTCTCAAGTGACAGACCACATGTAGGGACACATCTTTCAAGTTATTACCAGAAACCAGTCGCGGCAGTTTAAACATAGAAAAGGGAAGCAACTCGTGAAGAAATGAATCAGCTTTCTAATGTAGGAGTTCTTTACCTTAGACGATTAGCGATTCCCCGTAAATAAATTTTCAAAGTTGCATCGTTTATTTCCCGTATTCGCTAGTAAGCGTGACCTATGCTGTATCGTTTATTTCCCATACACGTAGCGAATGAGTTAAACGAGGACTGATATTTTTCTATCAGCAATAGTAGTAACACTTGCGATAGTAATGAGGTCATTTCGAATTATAACAAAGACACATATCAAATGTCGTTGTCATCGTGATCGAAGTACTGCACTTATCGTGTAGATGATCATGATAATTGATGTAAGTTTAATTGCAGATCATTTCCAAGAAGTTTCACTGACGTGCGAATTCTATGAAAACATTGGCGACAGACGACAGAATTTTACGATTATTGCTGAAAATTCAGGTATTTTAGTGTTCGTATTTTCATCGTCAGTATCATATCATTATTGCAGTCAAAGTCCTATCTTCTGAATCTTTATTTCACTTCTTTTCACCGTCTGCTCCTCTCTCTCTCTCTCTCTCTCTCTGCGGGTTGTGTGCAGGACATGTGCTGGGGGTGCGGGTGTGTGTGTTGTGTTGTGTGCATGTCTGTGTATGTGCTGCGATGAAAACAGATCTCTATTCATTCGTATGAAAATAAAAGTATGATCAAAAAAAGCTTATATTTCCTCATTTTGTACATGTGTATTCCCAATATGAATTCTGAGATGACTCATTTTGGCTCTCGCTGGAGCAGAAACGGCGCTGAAGTGTTTCTGGAAAAACAAAACTCCTTACTGCCTCGTCACCGACGGCTACCGCTATGACTGGAGATTGTCTGACACCGTGACTGTAAGGAGGAGTCCTCACCTGGGGCCACACCCAGAGACATGCTCTTGTTTTCTTTTTGATCATGACAAAACGTCTTACGAAAGACCTTGTTCTGTTCAAGGTAAGTCACAGTTGCTATCAACAGAGAGAATGTTTCTTTTTAAATCTGTTAACTCACCAGACAGAGTTAGAAGTGAACCCTTACGAATTCCTAAATTTAAGTTTGGCCGACTAGAAATAAATGACCCTACACATATGCACCTGCATTCGTGACTAAGATACTGGCAAACAGTAGTAACATACACTAGAATGTGTTAGTGCTGTGCACGTGCTCACATTCTTTCCATGTGTAAGTGCACGCGCACATATATTTGTAAATGTGTATACTTGTATATATGTACATGTATGTGTTTCTATATATTCGCCAGTTACACGTCCCGACGGCTCCAGTTTAACACCTGCAGACCAGTCTTGGGAGTTTCCTGACAACAGTCCCCCACAGAACTCTGAAATGAAAGGTATTTACTTCCCTGTATGTGTCATTCTGTGTATTTCCCTTTATTAACACTTCTTGTAACAGCTACTACTAATTAAAATAAGTGTCAACAGACCAAAATTCACCTGTCCTATATATATATATATATAATCGCATATGCGCGCGTGCACGCACGCACACACACAACCACAAATGCATACACCACAAACGCACGCGAGTATGCATTTCTCGTGAGTAACTTATGGCGTTTCGTTTACCTGTCTTCAGTAAGCAAACAGTAGATGACAAATACTGATATCGCATTTGTAAAGACAATTATCTTTGCAACATGAAACCGTTGTAGTCAGTTAATGTATAGGAAACAGTGCCATTTTCATTAAAAATGAAATGATCTGTAGTCGTTTTCAGAATAAGTAAAAGAATTCAGCTCAGCTCGTGGCTGCTATACGAATTTCAAAACTGTGGAGTGAAGATAATCTGGGATGGAATTTTGAATGTGAATTATTATTAATCTCACCCATTTGCTTGCCAATTTTACTTTTTTGGGGGGAGGTATGAGGGCGAACTCAGAAAATAATTAATTTTTCTTTTTAGATCCTTCAACACACACCCAAGATTCACAACCTGATGATGCATGGCGCATTGTTCCCGTTATCCTAAGTGCATTGGCGATGGGTCTCCTCGCATCTTTTTCCATGTGAGCAATGTTTTGTTCAGCTTCTAAAAAAACTGTTAATAACACAGGTATAAAAAGATAGTGCTAAAATAGATCCCTAATATGACCAAATGAACCTAAACATTACCACATGGCACAGATATTTTTAATATAACAAGGCCCCTCTTTCTTACCTGCAGTGTGTCCTTACTGTCTTCAGGGACATCATGAGATAGGTTATTCCCCATTTTCATCAGTTGTTCATATTTTATTTTCTCCAGTTGTTGGAGTACACGTATCGCCATATGCCACTGTTTCTGTTCATCGTGTCTCATAGTCTTTTGGTAACTCCTCAGCTGAGTAATTTATTAATTCATTTAATGTATTCCTTTTTCTGTAGGGGCTTACATTAATTTGCCTACTTTGATACTGTTTTTCATGTCATTGCCCTAAGATTGTAACTGGATGATGGAAACTGATATTGTTTCAGATATTATGTATGCCGACGCCGTCCTCGTCAGGACGATGCGCTTGCTTCTGAAAAGTAAGTTCTATTCCACTCACTCTGCACGTGCAGGGTACTAGGTGTAAGACTATTCTGTCGTTCTGACAAAACACTTAAAGCGAGCTGAGATTATACCATAGGCCACACATCACAAAACTGCTGCTGGAACCACTTCTGTCTGGCTATGCTGTATGAACAAATACCTAATAAATAGTAGACGTTTTTTTTAACTAAAAAAATCGCATGTCGTTTCTCTTAATATTGTTTACGCAGCTTCATTGTCGATTTTTGTATCGCTTGTCCATTTGTAACCACTGTTTGTCGGCTGGTTAGACTCTAAGAACAGTGATCAGAACAGAATCGATTATTTCTAAATCTCTGACAAACTAGTTTCTTACTTGTTTTGTTCTATTTTCAGGCTCACGGGGAATGTCTAAATCTACAATTTACTTAAAACTCTAGATGGATACCAGTCACGTTCGTCGAGCGTACGGTATTACAAGGTCACGGACATAATGTCTGGTATCTTAGCACTTATTATTTTGTTTTACCAGACTTGTTTTCTAACCCTACTGGATAAACATAATGGTTGTTATTTTTTATCAGTATGAAGTATGCACTTCTGACAGGCACAGACGCTATCGCAGTTATTTCACACACAAACACGTTAGACAAGAAAATACTGCAACTCAATAATGAAATTCTCTTTCTTGCGATAAATTAAGGTAACCAGCAAGTAAACAGACCCGACTCTGTACCTTTAATACAGTGATTCATGCTCACTAGTATTCGAAATTACGATATATCGACTATAAAGTAACAGAGTCTGTGTCCGTGTCAGTAACGAAAAACAAAAAAGAGAAGAGTGAAAAGGACCCTGTTTATTTCTCATTGTCATCTTTTGTCTCCGCCATTTCCTACTAGTAACTCTAGCTACGTCTCCACTCACATTAGGTTGTCAGACATTGTGTTGAAGTTCATTATGGATGCACGTGCTACGGGTTTTTTTCTTTTAAAAGACAATGGCTCCCTTAGTGTCTGGCATACATCACAAGCATTAGGTGGAGACGCCTATTGACATGTACGTCAGGCAAGTGTCAAGTTAAGACGTCATAACTTTCGTTTTCAAAACAGTTTTAAATGATTCTCTTTGATTCAATGTACACCGTTTAATAAACACAAATAGTTGCAAGCTGGTTTTAAAAAAAGTACAATATAATGTCAATATAATGGACCCTCTTGCCCTTTTATCGTGACCAGTGGTCTTATTCCGATCTGTGATTGTCAAAATCTTCTTACTTTGGTCAATGATGTCCTCTTGCTGTGATCTGCGAAAATGTTTTTCTGGCCTTATTGCAATTAATGAACTCCATCGGTGGGCCCTTAAGTATGAATCACTGATTTAGACAGCAAGAGAGGGGAATAAACGAAAAGGGATTTACTAGAAATGGAGAAACAAAGAAAAGACTGTCATGAAGACAGCCTCCACAGTGTTTTCCTGACAACAAACGTGGCTACATTACGAAGTGCGTCACCAATGCGCCGTCAAGACAGATACACTGTTGCAACATTTCGTTCACTAACATTCCAACAACACTGCTAGGCTCAATCTTTCACTGAGCACTCGATTTTAATGATGATTTCTCACTAACGACCAACAACCAAACATTTCTTTATTCGATCATAATATTTAGGGCTTGCATTCTTTGTACGGTCAACACGAATGTATGCGAACGTGACCTGTATCTTACTTTCCCGCCAATTCTGTGTGCACTCAGCTTGACTTCGCCATATTTGCCTCGCTTTTGGAATCCATCTTACTCTTTCTACTTCAGGGACCACTGCAAAGCCACTTCTTAAATATTGCCGATGAGTATTCTGTAGTAGAATAAGGCAGGCCGAAATCAGATGATAATTTAGAGCTGGAATAGGAAAATTTAACCACTAAGAATTTATTCTCCAATTTTATTATACTTTGGACTGCAGTCCTTGATCTAAAACGTTAGGAAGACAAATTAATAGCTCCGCCAAATGACCATTTATGAACCAGACTAAAGTCAAGTGCAAACTGTGAAAAATTCTTAATTTGCCTTTCTGAATTAATCCTCCAGTTTTAAGGTATAGAGGAGTTTTACAAAGTGGACTTTTTGTCTTCTTGAACGAATGGGGCGAAAGCAAAGAGAGGGGTTTTTCTCATTTTTCTAATTCATCTTTCTATTATAGATTTCAACTACAGAAGTTCTTCCAGATTTCATCAGAATGTCAATAACCTTTTCAATGACTGTGGAAAATTTGAGGAAATTTATTTATTCTTATGGCTTATCTTCAGCAAGAGAAACTATAAAGCATGCCTAGTCAGAAGTGTTTACTTCTGAAAACTTGTGTGATGGACGCAGCCATCATGAAAGGCGGTTTTGCCACCACCCCCTCACAGCGGGCGGTATCAGGTTACAGGCTGGCTTATAGCGTGGTGTGCTAGGCTCACTCTCTTTAAACGTTTCTATATCCTTCTAGGATAGTTACAGATACTAACAACTAACATCCTCTGATTCCACTCGATAGACTCTTTCTTTAGATAGTAAACTCATCAAACATCTTAATAGATTAGGTTAGTTTTTAGGCATATTTCTTATCTTTATCTATGCAACATAGCTAGCTAAACTGCATTTTTATGTAATTATCTCTATTTCCTCCTGGCTCTACTTAACTTTCCTTAAAATAACAGGAAGAGCGGAGCGCACTCTATTTATCACATATTTTAATGTTCCTGTACATATATTCTTTGTTTTGTTATCGTAAACTTTGTGCGTGTGACAAACACAAAATGCGGTATCCGCCGCCCTTTCACCCGCTAGCTACTGCTGTAGCTGGGGATGCCCCCGTCGCGGCTCGCGCCCCACCCGATAAAAGCGGGGTACAGACCGGACAAAAGGCAGTGAGCCGTGGGCCGACGGACGGTGTAGGGCAGCAGCAGCGGCGGCGCTCAATAAAGTCTGTATGAGCTTTGACAAAAGGCCTGCCCCTCTGTTGGAAGAGAGATAGAGAGGAAAGACTGCGGAGCTGACCCGCTCCATCACACTTGCAATGAAGTCTTTTTTTGGAAAATATTTCTAATTATAATTATACAGCCAAACATTTTACAGTTGTATGCTTGTGAAAAAATGAGTTTATATCAAAGAATAAATTTTAACGATTATAAAACGAAAACAACGAAAATAATGAATCTTTATTGTATGGATGGGCGGAGAACTCAGTGGCCAGGAGTGAGCGATGTGTTTGAAGGTATGGATGAAAAAGAAAACAGTCCAGCAGACTGAAAGGTAGGTCGACAGCCAGACAGACACACAGAGGACAGCCATGTAGGCTGATATTAAAGCGACATCAAGCATGCGAAAACATGTCATGGCTCGTGTGAACACTGTGCTATGCTGGTGAACAGGAAGGGGTAAAATAAGAGGTTCCCCCCAAGCATCCCCACAAACGACACCTGTTAAGTCCATGCGAGAACAATGCACTGAACGTCTGGCAGAAAATCGCTTTGACTGTGTCAACATGAACTGTCAGTTCTGTAAGCTTTAAATATGAGGTTTGGGGTTTGCCTATGTCTTGCCTTGGAACTGGTGTACAAACGGCATTCATCTGCCACCTTGCTATCAAATAATGAATCGGAAATACTTGTTGTTCCTGGTTTCTGTATGTGGTCGTCTAACTGGTGCTTTACTTTGTGTGGGTAGAGTACATTAACGAAACGCGCACAAAGCATATATAGGTGCAAATAAAAGAACACAGTCACAACACCACACACTGTATCGACCATATTCCCATTAATCACTTCATGAACATCACTCACTCCTGCCCACAGGCTTCTCCGTCCATCCATACAATAAACACCTGTCACAACCGCACCTTGTACAACTGCATCGAAATGCTGCCGTATTGTGATTGTCTGGCCTACCGGAAGTGATGTGAAGTTTATAAAACCTATATGAAGTACTTGGCCACGGTCTTTGTGTAGCAGTTCATACAAACAGAAAAAAGCCCACACAGAAATGATCTTTAAAACATTTACTTGGTGACATATCTGGTCTGGCACTAATTCAGTCAACACTTGCAGACGCAGCGAAACCGGTGTGGGGCGGGGGGGGGGGGCAGACGACACATATGTAACATCTAAAACAGGGCGATCAGAAATGTTTTCACACACAAGCTCTGCAGCGTACATCATTCACGAGTCTAAGTAGTAAAAGGTGGATATGAAACAGAATTTAATAGTCTGACTTTTCGTTCTCATTGAAAAGATTTCCAAGCTAGCACAGAAGGGCTTAACTTCACTCGTTCAAGCTGATAACTCGTCTGTTATGTCCGTTGGTAACGCATTTCACTTCTCTTATCCATTGAACCTCGTAAGTTAGACTGAGTTTTAAAAAAGGGTGGATCCCTTTATGGTCGGTTTTATTGTCACATGAAGTTCTGAGTGTCTAAAATAACAGGGTAACGATACTTACGAACCATGGACGATGAAATTATTAGAACCACACAAACATAGCTCTAAACAGCAACTCAGCCTATTGCATGCAAGGGTAGTAGAGGAGATTGGGCAATAAAGGCTGATGAGAAACTTTGAAATGTGGAGAAAACTAGAATGCCAGCATAAAAGTTCTCAAACCAAGGGGTGGATTGCATGGGCGTTCTTGTCGCTTTTCTTTACGTAAACTAAGCAGATCGAACGGCCTTATGACCGCTCTTATGCCCTAAAGTACACATAAGAACGCTCATACAGACCAGCCCTAGACAGTAAACAGGCGAAACAGGTTGTACACAAAGAAATGCGTGTTCCGGAAGCAATGTGAGTCCATGACCCTTTGTACGTGTGACGAAGACGCCTTCCGTTACTGCTAGGCAGTGAGCCGCCCCAATACCGATGAGGGGTGTGAGAGGAATAGATGCTGATAAAAATGCAAAGCCTGACAGATGAGACTTGATTCAACAGCAACGACGAAGAAACAAGTGTTTGGAGAAGTGTCAGTGCGAGTGGGAGATAAAAGGCAAGGGCTATACATTCTTATAACAAGATGATCATCAATCTTACTGATAACGTGCGAAAATAACAACAGGGTAATAAGGTAACAATAAAAACACCATGGTGGTTTTGCTGTGTGATTTGTGTCCATATATGCATGCATATGCGTGAGTGTGCGGACGTGCGTCTGTGTGTATGTGTGGATAAACGAACGAACGAACCAACCAACCAACCAACGAAAGAAAGAAAGAGAACTGCATTGCTCAAGTCTCTGGCCCATCACAACAGTCACATATCTATAAATCAACATATAGAGTAAACAAGATCAAAATTGAGTTAATCAAACAAAGGAAGTAAAATTTCGATTTGAAAATGATAACAGTGGCATAGTATTCAGTAACCACGGGTAGAAGGAGCTATCTTTTAACACGCCTAATGTAATGGTCTTTGGAGAATTAGGAAAATACCCTTTTGATGTTGTAATTAAATGGAGAATGCAATCTTTTTGTATTAAGATGGCCAGTTACGTAAATAAAGATACATTTTCTAGTATTGTTTATTGGCTCACATATAAATTATTTATGGCAAATACGATTCAATTAGATTGCATAACTGTGGTTACGGACACGTGGATCTGGAATTCCTAAGAAAACATAAAGGTTTCCCTCCAATGGTTTAAAGAGAAGGTTAAAAGAGATACAAAGGTGGTTATCGAAAATTTACTGGAATTATAGAATTTACAAGGCCACCTTTTCGTCTGAAAACCATATTTCGATGGTAAGCTATAATCTCCTTTATGAAGTTTAGAACCATAACAACTTACTGGTACAGAAAGACAGATTCCTTGATACCTCTATATCGGAAAGTACATGTTTAAAATGAAACGCTACCGACATCCGAGACGAATGTCATTAAATCGTTATCTGTGGTTACTTTAAACACGAAAGAATTAAATTTATCCCGAAAGTCTGTTATAGTAATTAACATATGCTCCTTTTTAGCAGCAATAATAGAAATATATTAGAAGGATTAGTTACATTTACTAAGTGTATTGGGGATAACACTCACAGTAAGACATAGCAGAGAAACGTCTTTCATGACTGTAACAAGCTTATGTATACAAAGCCCTCAGACCATCGAAAATCATTGTATTACCAACTTAATATACTGAATCTTGTACTCCAATCTCTTTCTCTTCTTCTCGCCTCCGTTCTCCTGTAGGTCTCCCCCCCCCCCCATCTCTCCACTCCCTGCCTGGTCCCTTATACTTTTATTGTGTATTGCCACTTATTATCATTACGTTTTCGACGCCAGAGAACAATTTCATTGGTAGTAGTACTCCATAACTGAGTGACGCATGGGTACTTTGTTCTTTAAATGTTACGGACTCGATCAAAAAAATCATTATTATATTGCGTTCCTTTTTCTTATGACGATTTTGTGTTCGCGGCTGGGTTTGGGGCTAGGACTTAACCGAAAACATCATCCGCCACTTGTGAGGCGACAGTCTGTGCTCAGACATTAAGACAGGATGATAACCAATATTACCTTTATGGAGTTGTGACAAGGTTGGATAGTGTTTGACTGGGTCTCGGAGGATTGCACGATATCCGGAGACAGAAAACGACAGAGCGGAGGACAGGGGGAGCTACGAATGTCTGACAGGCACACTTGATCAGACGCACACTCGTGCATGTGCATTTGCGGACTGAGTGACAAGTTGACAGTTAATAGAAGAATAAATGCTCTAACATTACCTTTTCAACATTCTGTAAATCTACTATTACTGTCATGGTCACCTGTCATTAGCAATGAACAAAAAAAGGGCTTAATGTAACTCATGGCGGATCTCGTTAGTTTTCGGGGTCTTCTGAAGAAGAATCTGCGAAAAAAAAAACAAATATGTTGAATACAATTCATTAAAACTTAAAACTTATTTTCCTACGGCGGTATTGCTGGAGATTGGGAACCTTTACTGATACTTTTAAACTGCACAAAAAAGAGAAATCGAATTCAAGTTGGTGTATTTATAAACTTAAAATAGCGAGAAATATTATCAAGGACTTACTTTGTTTCCATCTCGTGTTTCTTTATTAACATCTCTCTTAATGCAACCAATTTTCTTCAACCAATTTCTCAAAGGTTCCAGCCTAAACAAAAATAACATAAGATTTGTGCACTTTCAAGTCAAAAGCATGTAGCATTTTGGAACATTGACATGCACAAACTCTGAGAAAATGAACATATTTTCGCATCCAAAAATCATTCAATATTGCCCTAAGACCTATATCTACAAAAAGCTTAAATTAAGAAACATCACAGTTTTAATAAAGCATCGTTAAATTCTTTCAAAAAAGTGCATTGTTTCAATGAACCATCGTAAGAAACAGATTGTTTATTACTTTGCAAATTAGCAGCTTTCGACATGAATATACATCTTCTTGAAATGAAGTAAGATTGTTGTCAGCCCTCTATCCCCCGAAGATGGTTGTTCTTTAACGTCCCACCGCAAACTAGGTGCATATCGGGACAGTCCTGCTTAGAATAAGTTTACGTGACACCACGCGTGAGACCCCAAGTGGGACCGCTGTCTCAACACAGGCTGCAGTCCCACCCAATCATTACTTTGACACCGGGCACACCAGCCCTAGTACTGTTCCCTGTAGTGCCAGGTATAAGTAATAGGTATGACTCAGGGGTGGCGCGAACCACCTATCTCCCTTCTTGGAAGAGGGGACCTTAACCACTAGATCACCGAGGTGATCTCTTCCCAGAAAAATGCACTCAAGTTCCTAAATGGCTTATCATATATTTTAGGATGTTCTACGGCATACAGTACTTTTCCCAGATACGAGACATGATACATAAATTTTGAACGACAGAAAAGTTTTAAAGAAATACTTATTAAGCCTCGCTTTAAAGTATGATGCTTACACATTATTATACGCAGCAAACGTTGTGGAGAAAAATAGCACTGCTTCCATTTGTAATACTCACTTCTCAGGGTTCTTTGCAAGCACGACAACCAAAACAGGTATAAAAGCTATGTTCACACACAGGAACACGGTGTTGATGATAGACATATGGTCATATGTATTATCTTCGGTAGCGATACCTGTAAAGGTTTCAGAATTTATTGTTGATTTGTTACCAAATTTCTAATCAATAAATTCAATATGAAACAAATGAGGACAGAGCGCTTAAATTATCGAAAGATAACTCCAACAAAGATACTGGCAGCGCTCACACATAGCCGTATGCAGACGCCTGTGTCCAAAGGGAGCTTACCGTACCTAAACACGTAGCAAAGAGAGGGCCGAAAGAAAGGAACTTGGCAGATCCTCAAAAAGATCTGCCCGCCCTTTCTTTATAACGGCACTATTCTTCACACAGCTAGCCCTCGGTACACAACGTGTGCATACAGAGAATCCATGTTAATGTATGCACACGTTGTGTACCGAGGGCTAGCTGTGTGAAGAATAGTGCCGTTATAAAGAAAGGGCGGGCAGATCTTTTTGAGGATCTGCCAAGTTCCTTTCTTTCGGCCCTCTCTTTGCTACGTGTTTAGGTACGGTAAGCTCCCTTTGGACACAGGCGTCTGCATACGGCTATGTGTGAGCGCTGCCAGTATCTTTGTTGGAGTTATCAATGAATTCAAATCAGATCAAATCCTTGAGGAAATTTACCAATGATCTGGTTTATGTATGAATATATATATATACACAAAACCTGATAAATTTTAAATAACGTAGGTTATTTTACCCTGCAACGATTTTAAACTTAAATCGCAGTTGACTCAGAATTATACAAGCTGCAGCTGATGATAATATCATTTTTCTGAAGAAAATTTCATTATATTTATCTCGTTTTGAGAGTCTTGTTTCGGCTTACAGTAATGTGTAACTCAGACATAAGAACCGAACATTAGCAACTCTGCAGATTACATTCTAGTTCGCTTTTCTAAAGATTTTGTCCTTTGAGATATTTACTAATTGAACCACTGCCGCCAGTTCTGTGATGTTCATCACTACAAATTCCGTCATAAGTTAGCAGCTCTTTGATTTATTCCACGATGTTCCATCCTTTAATCAAATCCTTTGTTATAATTGTATACAAAATCCACAAAAATATCAAAATGATTTACTAATACTCAAACACGTGATAACGACTCGGAAGAAGTTCACCTTTACTCTCCTGTGTGACAGGTGGCTTTGGTCCATCTGAAAACACACAGTGAAAACACGACAGCTTGAATGCCCTCGCTAGCATGTTGCGTTTAAAAACACACACAGTGAAAACACACACAGTGCAAACACACACATTGAAAACACGATACCTTGAATGCCCTCGATAGCATGGTAGGTTTAAAAACACACACAGTGAAAATACGACACCTTGAATGCAATCGATAGCATGGTAGGTTTAAAAACACACAGTGAAAACACGACACCTTGAATGCCCACGCTAGCATGTTGGTTTTAAAACACACACACACAGCGAAAACACGACAGCTTGAATGCCCGCGATAGCATGTTGGGTTTAAAAACACACACAGTGAAAACACGACAGCTTGAATGCTCTCCCTAATATGCTGGGTTTAAAAAGTGAACCCATTTACACTATACAACCATTAACAAATTGGGGACGGTAACCTTAAATAGATTCAACCTGGTTAAAGAAATAGAACATCACATTATATCCTTAAACCCCTTCAATCAGGCAAATTTTTTAAAAAAATAACTTGTTTGGAATCCATCGCGCCATTAACAAGGAAAGACTAGGCTTTTTTTCTCTACATAGTAAACTAAAGTAAACTTGCATTATTCTGAACTTGTACTGTATATTGCTGCAAAGCTCTGAGGACATGAGAATAAATCGTAAATGTTTTGTAACTGAAACCGAGTACCAATCGCTTTATGAGTCTGGAAATTTAAAAATAAAATTTTGAAAAAAAAACTCGTATTATGAGTTTGTCGCTAACGCAATAAAACACAAATACAATTACTCTGTTTTAACTCCAGTTCACAAGTCTTGATGCCAGCGTCATCATATCCTGCAGGCCTGCAGGAATATCTCCCAGTGTGATTGACTTCAACGCATGGTATCTGGAATGTGAAGATTCTGCTGTCTTCCTTTGACCCGTCATAGACAAAGCCGGCTTGTAGATAAACTGCGTATTTGTTGTCAATCCAAGTCGCCGCTATCACTAGAACTAAATATTTTAATGAGAAGCATTAACTAGGCAAGCCAAAGAGTTAATGTGATGTGATCTTAATGGTTATAGATAAAACTACATTGTCTTTTCTTTTGCCCAGAGAAAATGTCATACAACTTTGTTCAAATCCGTTAGACAATTCACAATTAACCAGTAGTTAGTGTATGAAAGTGTATGCTAGGTGTGTGTGCGAACATATGGGCAAGAGAGATTGTAAAGAAAAATAAAGAAAGTACTTCGTGTACCTGGGTTGCTGACATTCCTGAGATGCAGCACCTCGAAATCAGACCGATTGTGTATGACTTCCTCGGGTAGGTAGCATGTAATGTATGCTGTGGCGAGTATCTCTACGGGTGGGATGTCACACACTGGTCTGTCTCCTGCACGTACATCACAAAGGGGTTTCCCCCTTGCACATCTGGTTTTATGGCGAAAGTTGATGTGGCTGGATGCCAAAAGTTAAAATCTTCCCAACACTTTTCAAGCAAAAATTATCAGATAAAGTTTACGACAGTAATTGCACTTGGTCTGTCACGACCCCTGTCACATGTCACTCCTAGGGTATCACCTGTCACTCTAAGTTTAGCCTGCTAGCTCCTCCCCTTCTCTTCACACTTACGTAGGTGAGTGATACGCCATTGGTCAGGGCAGCTGCCCTGCTCCACCTAGTCTGACCAGAACCGGTTTATTTGAGGTTAATGCGTTAGAACGACTGCTACTTAAGGAGGCAAAAACGCGATCAGGTGGACAGAGAGGACAGGACATGGAGTTAATGTAGGAGGACCACAAGAAGCAGACACGTGTAGACCCACTGACCTCTACCCCTCGCCAACTTAGCCAAAAACGTGGAAAGAGTAAAGGACTCCAGCATCTCACGCAGGTACCCGGGATGTATTCTGCCGACTACTAGACAAAGAGTAAGTGGCTGTTGTTGTGCCTTGTAGGACTGTTCTTGCCATAGATTATCTTAGAGTCTGGGACTCGGGTTGAATTACGATAGGTGGTTTTATCCTGCCGGAGACAGGAGACGTCATAGCTAGTGGCCGGGCAATAGGTCAAGGGGAGGTAAGAGTGTAGTGCGGATCGTGGCCGTGTCATAGCTTTCTTGTTGGTTGTTTAATAGCTTTCGAGCTGTGTATCGCATTAAAACAGTGGTTTAAGTAGTGACAAGAGTAGGTGCTGTTGTTGAACACTTATTAATAGCTTTAGAGCTGTGTATCGCAGAAGTTGTTGTAAAAGTAGTGACAAGAGTAGGTGCTCTGTCGTTGGTCACTTACTGTATGTGCGTATTGAGCGGGATCATAGGCAGTTTTGCAATTTGATTTCCCCTCTGGAGTTTGATTATCTTCTTTGTCTGATACCACGTGGTATGACGTAATCAGGCAGCGTCTTACCCTAGACACGAGCACGGTGATTCTCTGTAAATAATCTGTAGATATATTTGATGTCAGTTAGTGTTTGAAATATATGTTGAATAACGGTTCGCTGCAGTTGAGTGTTTTACGAGGGTGGGGGCTCTTGAGCTAGTAGTGTTTGCCTGCGTGAGACTGAGCGAACGTGTCAGAGTATGAGAATCTTTTCCCTCGGTAGATTTCTCTAGTTATTCACATTATTTCATAGCGTCGTCACCCTCTGGTGTAGAAACCATTGACCTGTTGCTGTAAAGGTTTTGGTGACGATTGCTCAATTAAATCTACATTTTACGAGATCACCATAAAAGTTTGTCCAATAATTCTGAGAAGTCGAGTCCAATAAGTTAAGGTACGGCCCCCCTCGTCACAACCCCCACCCCCGTCCATGTCAGACGACCTAGTGGGAGTACTTGTTTCATGTTCTTTCACTCTCCTGTCACTCAGACAAAACTCAACGCTGGGTAACATAAATAGGACCAACCACTATTTATTATCACCCAGGAGCACTAGACGTAGCTTTATACCTTAACCACTTCACTTCAAGTTTCAACAACCAGAAAAGTTCACTTTCAATCTAGTTCACACTAATTTCTCACGATTTCACACAGCTACCTCAAACAATAAAAAAATTCAGTCATCCTATTCCAGATCAAAACCCAATCATCCAAACCTAACTCCTACAACTTTCACATCCCGGTCTTTATACAAGCAGAGCCGAAAACATATCAACCATTTAACTAGGCACATGACGGATCACAAAACCCTCAACAAGACTCGGAAACATCTGTGCTTTAGATCAACTGCCAAAGTTGAATTTGGGGGTACTATCAATTAGGGTTACCTTTTCCTCTCGAACTACTGTCAGGATGCAACATAGGTTTCCCCAAGTTATGTTTTAACTCACGCGCAATTTTCAAAAGCATCAGTAACAGCAACACAAAAAACAGCCAATTTTTCATTACAAATCGCCATTAGGTCCGGCTGTGTCCCTCTGCAGCAATGAAGTCCCTAATATTTCTGTCAGTTCCCGCTCCTCATGAATTACACGTCCACAATCTCAACTTAAAAGTTCGGCATCAGTCATAGGGCCCTAGTAGTCAGCCCTTCCTCCTCAGCGTTGCGTTTTCTGTGACGTCACTTGACCTTATCTGTCGTCTCCGCCAAGTACACAGTTCTCACAAATTACAGTTCTATAGGTTCTTAACAGTCACTTGTATCTCTCGATGCGATGTCTACGTGAACTACACTCCTTGAATTTCAAAAAGTCTTCACAACTTCAAGTTCCAATATTATATTTATGAACGATCACATCGGGCAACTGTCCCTTATCGCTATCTCCTCTCCGTGATATACACCCGTTAGGCACCGCCGTTCCCGTGAAATTACACAAAGTTCTCGCCTACCTGGCTTGCCCCAATGTTAAGAACGTAGGCCGTACGCCTCACAAGGCGGGACCTCAACACAACTGACCCACTGTCCTGGTCGCAGCCACGTGCGACACAGTCGGACTGGTGTCTCCTCTATACCCGGGTGCACTCTAGGCTCCTACTGGCCTGGTGACGAGGTCGCCTCTTGTTCGCGCCTCTCTCCACTCTCACGTTCCCATCAACAGGTGTCGGCTCTGGGACGGTCGAATCCTGTCGCTGTACAGGGGTCTCCGTACCCCTACCTGGAACTCCTAAGTTTTCCTAACTTAGTACCTAGCTTCGAGCTACACTTCCATTGTAACCAACATGAATCCTTTCCTAGTGGGATGCCACCTGGTACGTATATGTTAAACCTCACGTTACAGATTGATTTCCAGTTTCGATTTCAATTACACAAGCATGGCGCCCATTCAAATGCAATCAAGTTCGCTATACGAACACTTCTCACTAAGGAACAGGTAACTTCAAATAACGTACCCCCTTTTCAAGCAAAATTCCCTTGGCTATACGGTCATCACGTACATGAAATTCACTTCATAAAAAACCTATACAATTAAACAGAAATTTCTGGAGGGCACATCAGTATTTTACCCAGTAATTTATTACATTAAAAATATATTAACAACTACAAAAAATCCTGCTTATCCACAATACCTTCAGTTCAGCATTGAAGGAGCAGGTAACATTAAACACAGTGAGTACGCTCCATCACGTTTTCCCACAACAGTCAGTTCCTTCAGTCTGTTCTCTTCAACTCTGCGTTCACAACTAAACTATTTTCGTTAACTTCTCGCTCAGTTCCCTAATGCGTGAGCAAGCTCACCTCTCCCCCGCTGTGCAGTTCGCCTATCCGTTCAACGACTAGTATGGGAGACCGCTCAAATCAAAATTCCATTTAACTTGTCACGTGGATCGTGACATGGTCTACTTATTAACACACACACACAGGCACGTACGCAAGCACACACAAAGGCAAGAACGCACACAAACACACACACACACACACACGCTTGCACGCGCAATGATACAGCTATTAAAACGCACACACAAACAAGCGAATGCACATACAAGAATAAATGACTACAAGCATTAAAGCAACAAATCATAAGTGATAAAACAGCTGTAGCCCACTTTATATCAACACACCCGGTTTAAGGCAAACTCACCTAGTGCAAGCACTCCAATGAAGAAGATATATGAACAGAGAGTTCCATTAATGACGTGTTTGATGCCCAACTGTTCATTTCCCATTCCTTCGTCACATTTGAATGTCATGCATAAACTAAAACATAGAAACAGACATAAACACAGTTCCTAGAACGACAAAACAAAAGATAAAAGTTTTTGTGACACTGCGTTATCGGCAATATGTTTGAAAAAAAGTGTCGCTCGTGTCCCTATCCCCCTGAAATCTTAATCGAATGTCTAATCCTTATCACAAAGCAAAATATTTCTTCAGTTGTCTTGAGGATACTTGTTTGCAAACAATAGACGCAGCCTTACCTGGTATAAAGACTAAGTCTAGGCAGTGTTAGTTTAAGACTCTCAATTAATAACAGCGGACAAATGGAGGACACAGAGAAATGGCGCAGTTTACACAGTAAAAGAAAACTGACACTGATGAAATTAAAGTGTTATCAACGAAGTAATGTCGACATCATTAACTCCACGGGGACGGATGTGACTAGTTCTTAATCGAAATACGTAATTTCCCATGTCCTTCATAAGCAGGAATCTTGACAGTCTACTCATCGCATACTAAATCTAGTCACGGCCCACCTCAAACACCTTTTACCTCTTGCTATAGTGGCCTAGATCGAAGGTTACAATTTTAACACAAGCGACTGATTTAAAAGCTAATGTCAGAAAGAGATCGACAACTTACATACCTTCCTATTTGTCCTTGTCAGATACTCTTGTTAAAACTTATTAAAACAGCGCTCTAGCGACCGACACAAATGACGAATCGATCTGCGTCATTTTTCTCATATCAGTCAGGTGATATGCGGTCGAGGAACACGTTAGAAGGAACACACGAGTGTAAGGTGCAGAGGCCATACCGGCTGTATACATATACCATATTACTTCCTTGTGTGGGTGTAACCAGGTAAATATACTCAACCCCCACCCCCCATTTTTTTTACCAGACTGGCGAGAGTCAAGTTTGGACGCGTCCATTTAAAAATATCACAGGAAAGTACTTACACAAATGCATATGAGCATGCGTGAACACATATGCAAACGTACGCACAAACGTCAACGTAATGTCCATTTACCTTCTCTCTTCTTTTAGTGAATCGAAGGCGTGTATTGTAGAAACTCTGCGTGTCTGCTGGAAATGAGATATCGTGCTATCGATATTAGAAAAAGATATCTACTGTATTTTAAGAACAGTCCGTTGCATGCAGCGGGGAAAGGGAAGTAAGGAGGGAAAGGGAAAGAGTGAAGAGAGGGGAAGGGTGCAATCTGAGTCCGATCATTGACATGTAACCGGCACACACGTGGCCCAAATGGCAAAGACCAAATTTACCAGTGTGCGCCGTTGGAGTTACAAAATAATTTATGGTTCGGGCAGATGCTAGCGCTTCACACGCACAGATTCTGTCCTTACTGACTAAAAGAATAAAGAAACCAATAAGTACAATATGTAACCTTTATTCTCCTATCTAAAATCCCGGGATAAGGATAAAGATAGAGGAAAACAAAGGAAAGGAAAAGGAAAGAAAAGGAAAAGAAAGAAGGAAGGAAAGAAAAGGAAGAAAGAAAGAAAACGTTGCCTGCAACAGAGACCGACCTGAAAATTAGTTTCAGGGTGCAACATTCGCAATACACAAAGCTAATGCATCAACATCAATGCAGCAGTTTTACAGCTAGATGCCTCCAAAAGAATATGCAAACACTATGGGGGAACAGACCCCATAAGCGACCACGTGGTGGCCAAGATGGCGGCGCCCTAGCGCCCCAACATGTGTGCGGGACCAATTCCGAAATCCACCGCAACTTACATCACCCCCAACCCATCACGTCCTAACCTTCAATTTCCCACAAAGATAGAACAATGAGATCTCTTAATATAAACCATTACAAATACATCAGTCCCCATTTCTTACATTGCCGGGGGGAAACATATGACGGCACCACGCAATTTCGTCATCACTAGTCTACAGCACAGTGCGTTACACGAAGCGATCGCTAACAATAATGACCACACAACGCGATCGCTAACAATAACGACCACACAACCACAAATTGCTCCATACCTGGTACAACCAGACACACAGCGACAGCTGAAACGTTTTCCCCCTCAGACGTTGGCATGCAGAAAGACCGAGAGACAGAGTTCCCGCGGGCACGGCTGTTCTGAATCCTTACGCGCTACAGCGCAATAGCGTAAGTCGGCCGTGCGAGAAATCTTATTTGGACTTCCCAAAACTCTGCCCCTCTCTTTAGCCATACAATCAATTAGACATCTCCTATAGATATTCTAGGGGGTTTCTTTTTATTAAAAGAGACATGGTCCACAGACAGGGGTTTATCTGTCCACGGATCTATAAATACTGGATATCTGACTGCTGGGGTTTTCCAATAGTTCGCTGCTTAGCAGGTTGAAAGTAGGTCAGGCAGTCAGCGCGTGGTATTTGCTAGTTCCGGTGTTCGTCCGTTTGGAGGTAGACGTTATCTGTGATGGAGCCCGACATCGACATCCAGCAAACTTTGGAAGTGAGTACTTTGGTTTTACTTGCTAAATAGAAAATTTAAAGTTTCCTGACAATAAAAATAATGTGTGTGACAGAGGAACGTTGTGGGTAATGAATACATTTTCTTGTGTCGAGGCAAAACATGCACCATGTACGTACTACATGACAGTGTGATGTGACTTGCAAGGCACAACAGCTTTCACATTCCGCTGTGAACAGCGAATAACATAAACATAATAGAAAAGTAAGGCTGGAAATAGGTGACATTCTGAGCTTAAAGCTTGATAAGTTTGGTTCTGGTTGATGTTTTAGTTGTGAAGCATTCCAGCCTACCGTTTCACTTGTTTCAGAGTGAAGTTGACACCTGTATTGTTGAAGATCCCAGAAGGACTACAGCGCCCTTAAAAAAGGTGTGTTTCTAGTTTTGGTTTTGATGTTGCTGCAGTTAATGTTTTTGAAAGGAATGACTATAAAAAAGTGTGGTTAAGGTATGGTTAGTGTTGCTGTTTTTTTTAAACTTCAGTAACTGTTTTATTCAGAGTGTTCCAATGATTGCTTATAATGCTGGAAACATACCATTTCAGCATTGGTGGACAGATTATTGTAAATGTTAATAGTTATGTTAGTTTTTAAAAAGTGAAAACCTAACACGATGAGTGAATTTCTGGTAAATTCAATTCTGTCTGCTTGTTGGAAAAATAATTAAATGGAAGTAAAATTTTAGTACTCATTTTTTCACAGACAGCTTATTCTTATTCCTCATCACACTTAGTCTTTTGTATTCCACACTGTATAGTCTAAGATAATGCAGTCTATTTTCATAAAGAACATTATCCAAACCGGTGCATTAAATAAAACTTTTCTTTTGATAACCTCAGTAAGAAAGGAATAATATTTTAGTGTTTAGCACTGGTGGCTCAAGGGGTCACAATAATATAAATTATTATGCTTCATTTGATTTTAGAACCTATAGTTTTGATTAAATGGAAAATTGAAATTATATTTGCAGACCAGCTTGCAAATTGTGGACAAAGTGTGCACAGCATTGTCACTGAGTTGTGCATCATTAAGTGCACAAGAGTTTTTCAAGACTGCATCCAGTAAGTGTTTCTATATCTTGTCATCTGTTAATTGGTGGTACTGTTAAGTGTCACAGTGATCTTTGGTTTGATGATTTAATTCCAGTGACTGTTAAGTGAAATAGTATTGTGTAATGCTATGAATTCCTTGAAGGAGTAAGTAATTAGCAGGTTTAATCAGACTTAATGATAGGTACTCCCCAGGGTGCTTCACTTTAGCATCTGATGACAATTCTTAAGCTTTGTAATAAAGATATGCTAACTTGAAGACCTCTACTTGAAAAATAATAACAATTCTTAAGCTTTGTAATAAAGATATGCTAACTTGAAGACCTCTACTTGAAAAATAATAACAATTCTTAAGCTTTGTAATAAAGATATGCTAACTTGAAGACCTCTACTTGAAAAATAATAACAATTCTTAAGCTTTGTAATAAAGATATGCTAACTTGAAGACCTCTACTTGAAAAATAATAAC
>SMGT01007047.1:32321-67485 GCA_004794575.1 Lanistes nyassanus
ACCGGTCCGAAATGCACTACTGGTTCGCTATCCACGTCGCGGTTAATGGCTGTACTCGTAGATCCGACCTCGCTGTTCGACACTTGGCGCTCAGCATACGACTTTTGCAAACGGCATTTCACATTTCGGCCCTGAACATTTGCGGTCGGTTGCCTATATAGCCCTGCGCGCGGACTTGCAAGCGCGCACTACCCGTTCGGGGTGGTGGTCTGTAGCCCGTGGAGGGTGGTTCGCCCCCACCTCGCACTCAGCCGGCTACCTTCCCCCCCTACACCGCGTTCTCCAGCTGTTTTGGCGAGCCAATCGGGTCGCCCGTAACAGTTTGTTCTACCCCCTGATTGGTTAGGGCAACTAGACGCCTGAAACTCGCAACAGGTAGTGGCGATGCCTTGTTTCGACCCGTCAGCTTGTTACAGATTTCAAACAGCTTTTTGTTCGAGGAAGAGTTGACAAACTGTGCTTGAAAGAAGGATGTCTTCGCTAATAGACTAGCTTCGAAACAGAGCGTTTCGCTGCAAGATATAGTTGTCTGTGTATGTTGAGGCGTGATCTCAGCCAGAGCTTTTCTGCGCGACGGTGCGCACGCTTAGCCGGACGCAATTCATCATGGATGGTCGGGTACCAGGGGGCTGCCTTTAGCGGGTGTACTCGACAGCGCCGGGCAGGAGCGTGTGTATCGAGCGCTTTACGAAGGGCTATATCAAGCTCAGAGGGCTATATCATGGCACCTACTGGACTCAACCTAAAACACTGACCCCCCCCCCTCGTTCCCCTTAACCCCCTCACCCCTCCGTCTCTCTCTTACTTTTTCTCTCACCTCCTTCCCACTCTCTCTCCCTCTCACCCCCCCCCCTTCTCTCTCGCCCCTTTACCCGCGCTGCTTTCTCTTTCTCTCTCCCCCGCCCACCCTTCTCCTACCCACCTTGCGATTGGCTGCCCCTCTTTTTAACCCTTCTTACTCACTGTCCCCTGGTCATTCTCCTGCTTTGCAGCCAACGCGCCACATCTACTGCAGATAAGTCTTTTTCCGTTTCGTTTTTTCGTCTTTAGTTTGTCGTCCTGATGAAGGGGTAGTGCCCCGAAACATGTAGATTGTCTTTTTCCCTCTCTAGCTTGGTACAGTTCCCTTGTTTTACATTTAAAAACAAAACTGCATGGTTTCTCCAAAATAACAAAACACTGGTTTCTCCCGTTGAAAATAACAAAACACTGGTTTCTCCAGTTGAAAATAACAAAACACTGGTTTCTCCAGTTGAAAATAAAACACTGCCAGTCCCACTTTCAAAGCCTGTTGCATTTTTTTTAAGCGTCACACCAGCCGGAAACGAACACGAAAATCCCGGATGTAGGTCGATGTCATTCTTTCGGTCTAAAATTTCTGGTATTCTTCGCTCAAAGACCTCTGACACCTCCCAGCGTGGTCGTTGAAGACGCATGTCATGGATTTCTATCCAATCAAAATCGATTCAAAACACCTTTGCTAGGCAGAATGGGAGGGTAAGATTCACACTTCCACTAAATGAAATTATGGGATGGACGTTAGAAACCTATACCCCGTAGGTAAGGGATAAGGCTATTTCGAAAGAAGCTGTAGATCGGAAGAACAACGGCATTACTCTGGGCACACACAAAATCCCTAATGTCGCGGGCTGGGTAGATTTTTATGATTAGAATGAACAGAAGCCGCCGAAGTATTCCGTAGCGGGATGGTTAAAGTGTTGGTTTTAAGAACTGAAAATTAGGCGTTTGAATCTCAATTGCAATATTTTTCTTATTTTTTTCCGGAGGGGAAAGGGATGGGGTAAGGCAGAATGTGAATGCTGTAACCCAGAACAAAATAAGAAGAAATAATACTACTATAGCCTGAGTAGGTTAGCTTGTAGGCATATTTCTTATCTTTCTCTATTCACACTGGCTAGTTTAACTACCTTTTACGTAATTATCTTTATTTCTTTCTCACTCTACTTAACTTTCCTTAACACCAACAGGAAGAGCAGAGCGCAGTCTTTTTATCGTATATTTTCATGTCCGTGTACATATATTCTTTGTATTTTTAATCTTAAGTCTTGTGCATGTAACAAACACAAAATTTGGCAACTGCCTCATGCAGCTAACTGCTGTTGGCCCAGAGAGTGCCCCGTTGCAGTTCGCGCCCCACCCGATAAAAGTGGGCTACGGACCGGACAAAGGGGAGAGATGAAGGGCAGAGTGCAATGGGGAGGCGAACCATGTAGGCAGAGCACGAGAGAAAATCAACCCAAAACATTTTTTAAAGTACACTGCGTTCTGCACATCGATAGTAAGCTGGGGGTCGTGACAACGGTGACAAAAACTGTTTGAATAAAAAGGGGATTGAGGTAAATAAGGGTAAGAAGAAAGAAGAATTTATGAGTTAAAAATGGTCATCAATCCTGACAGACTTCCCTCTAGGTTCTAGTCAGCAGCTAACGGCTTGGTGTCTTCAGAACTTAAATATTCATTCCTAATTCTTTTGCCGATTTGGGCAAGACCAAAAACTACAGCAGGCAGTCTTTGACGTCAGAAGACCTCCCTTCTCATCGCAAATGGGATCAAAGTCGTGCAGAGACCTTTCTGGGGCAGGGTTAGGAGCATTACTGAGGCATCCGCTCACAAATACAGTCGAATCCGGATAATCGGACCAGCCGCTTATTCGGACCGAATCTTAAAGAACCAAAACAAATCCTATGTACATAAGCCTAATATTATTCGCTTATTTGGACCAAAATTCCGTTTAAACGGACCAAAGAACGTGACAGCGAATAAGAAAATTACGAAGAATTTTTATCCATCGACAACGAGCTTCAATGCTACGATGACAATGAAGATTACGACGCTGCAATTGTTGCTCGAATTGCAGCGAAACACACGACAGCATCGGAAGACGAGGAGGGTGACGATGATGCCCCTAATGAGTTGGTGCACATGACAACACAGGATGCCAGGAAATGCACTGAAACTTTGCGCCGCTATTTCACGCAGGAGGGAAGTGAAGGCAGTCCCATTGCTGCGTTAGATGTTTGTGGTGATTGTGTTCAAGTGTAATCGGTCAAGAGAACGCGTCAGGTCACACTGGATAAGTTCTTTAAACGTTGACTGGAATTTGTGCCGCACAATAAAGGTCATAATGACCTTTTAATACAGTGTACACTGCATTTAACGTATAGCACGTCCCGTCTTAGTTGTAACATAGGGCGTGTTCGTGTAATCGGACCACCCGGTTATTAGGACCAAAATCGTCGCCTGTGTCTTCTCATCCCCTGACCCAAAGGTGGGTAGGGAAGGGCCAAGGACTCACTGTCCGAGGCTACCATAACCCCTAGATGTAAAACGATAGTCCCAACAAGGTACTGGCAGAGCTCAAACACAACCGTATGCCGACATATGCAACCAAGGGAGCTTACCGTACCCAAACTCGTAGCAAAGAGAGAGTCGAAAGTAAGGAACGTGGCAGATCTTCTAGATGTAAGTTAGGTGCAGCCAGGAATGTTGGGGAGACGTAGAGAAATAGGGGTGGTCAAGGTCGCTCTAGAACAAGGGTGGACTGAGCATCTCGGCGGGGGGCGAGGGCGAGAGGTCAGCGACAATGTGCGAGGAGCGTGTTTAAAAAGAAGAAGGAAAAGTAGACATAAGTTCATTCAGATTCAGAGCTTGGAGAATAGGCATTCAGTCAGAGAACCGAGTTAGTCACTGGAGCATTGATTCTTCAGGAAACAAAGATCTGTCTGTCTCTAAAAACACCGAAATTTTCTTATGTCTACACAAGTTTATAAAAGAATCAAAACGCTTCTAGCTTTCTCTGACTCTAAATTACATTTGACCACTTCTGTACTTCCTGCCTGCTTTAGGTGCACAACCAGTACACAAGCCCATAGCGTGGTAATCGTGGTTCCTCCTCCCTCCCCTTTCTCTATCTTCTTTCTCTTTCCTCCTCTCCTTCAAAACTCTCCCCTAAACATCATATCACTACCCGCCATTTGTTTTGTTTGTTTTGTTTATTTTGATTGACATGGAGACCACTCATGAGCTTTCAGCTCCTTGTGTCGCCACTGATACAAAATATTTGATTTAATGGCACTTCTTCATAAAATATGGACCACATCACGGCCTTACAGCAAGAGACAATAAACTGTAGGACAGAAAAGAGAGTGAACCTATGTGGAGTGTTCTTGGACATCGAAAAGGCATACGACATGCTCTGGCATGACGGTCTGATCCAAAAACTATACCAAATAGGCACCCCTACTAAAGTAGTCCAGCTTATAAAATCCTTCATGTCAGGTAGAAAAATCAAAGTAAGAGTAGAGGACAGAACCTCCAAGGAGGTTCACTTAGACAATGGAGTACCCCAAGGAAGTGTTTTTAAGCCCCTTACGCTTTAACATTATGATTGCAGAACTCCCTAAATGTGTAAGGTATGTTAAAATAAAACAGTTTGCTGATGACACCTCATTGTTAGGAAAAGTAGAAATAAGAAAAACCTCAAACCCACATAAGCCTAGATTCCTAGGAATAGAAAAGGTACAGGACGACCTAGACAAAGTAGCAAATTGGCTTAAATTCAATGGCTTTAAATTATCAGCAACAAAAACCCAAGCAATAATCTTTAAACGACACAATCAAAAAGTACAATACCCTCAATTAAATGTAAACCGCTCAACCATAGAATATAGCTCCCAAATACAATTTCTAGTTGTTATTTTCACAGCGATCAATAGGCTGGGGGCCACAGAAGGGGTAGGGATGGGTGGGGTAAGGAAAACCCGACCAGCGCTGGGTGCTATAGAAAACGATAAAAGTCAGTATACACCTGAGCGGCCGTGAGGATTTGTCGTTGCTAGTCTTGCCAAGGATAATGTACACTGATCTGTCTTCAGCCCCACAGCCTTACTGCATCAGGAAGATACGCCAAGAAATCAAATTCGGTCAATAAATTCATTTCCTCTCTCTCTCTTTCTGTCTCTCTCTCGTATAAAAACAAACACGCCTCACAATCGTCTATGCACGCTCTGTGACAGCGTGTCTATGTGTATATTTATGACTGCGTGTTACATAGGTATATGTGTCTATAGGGCTGTGTCCTACTTATCTTCCCCCATGCATCCTTGCTTTCGTGAATTCACCTTTATTTGTATTCCTGACCTAATTTTAGCAATAAATGGAGTATCTGGCTCTGCGCCATAGAGGAAGGACGGATTGCAAGCTTACCTACAGCCTGAATATTTTAAACTTGTCCCGTTTCAAATTTCTTTTGTTTATAGTACTACAGCTTATTTTGCACTCGAGATTTTTTTTTTTTTTAGTTTCTTGGGGTAAATTTTTTTAAGTTTGTGTGCTGTTTTCAAAATCATCTTTGTCATCGTTGTCTCAGAGTAGCTTGCGATAAAACCCTTATTCAGCATCATACACAGCATAAGGAAGTTGTTAGGGAAGATTTTCGACTGTCACACATCGTAGTTGTGAATTGGAAGTTTCGTAGGTACGTGTACACGAAAATTGTGACTGAAGATTTTTAAAACTTTGTGTTTGAATTTGTTCTTGCGTGGATTTGCCAGTGTCTGTCTAGATGCTAAGGATGAAAAACGTAGTCCTCATCTGGTGACTTAGGAGAAATCTTAGTACAGCTTTTGCGGAAGTTCTGTACTTGTAAAGGCCCGTTGTGGCTCATAGAATACATGACTTTACCGTAAAAATTAATGAACATCTGGCAATAAGCCAGGATGTTTAAAAGAAGAGTATACCATACTATTTATCTCTGGTTAAAATGTTAAATCTGTTTTTAGACGAACGCAGGGACGGATGCATGGGACAATCGATGGACAGACAGGCAGACGAACGAATGGTGAATGCTTTAACTGTAAGTAGAGTGACAAAGTTGGGTTTTTTCATCTTCTTAATCAGGGATCAACGTAGCTATAAGATCTGATGGATTGGCGTACTTAATATAAGCTACTAAATGTCCTCACCGTCTAATGACAGTAAAAAGAGGAAAATGAAACTATTCATCAAACTAGCAAGAAATTATTTTTCCGGATCCCGTCAGCTCTTGTACCAGTTGCCGTGACACTGCCCACGGTGGACAGATCTTAGCATTCTCGAAGTGCTTAGGCAGTTATGGGTCACCAGCACATCTGGATATTTCTCCGTCTTGCATCTTTGGCACTAGGGCAAAGTGAGTTTCTGTGTCTTTAGTAACTTTTTGCGTTTAACGCCTCTTTATAGATGTGTAAACGATGTGTGTGTGTGTGTGTGTGCGCGTGTGCTGTATATACCTCAACTGACGCAAGCAAGCTTATTGAGGTTTTGATGCGCGCGTGCGTATTTACTTTGTCTTGGTGTGCGTGCGTGCGTGCGTGCGTGCGTGCGTGCGTGCGTGCGTGCGTGCGTGTGGCCACGTTAGTTTTTTTATAAATAAACCTAATGGGACTCTTGTCGTGCACCTTAATTATCTGTTAATAACTTTTGGGAAATTTTCAACTTTTGCCATACTGGCATGTCAACTTTCGCTATAAAATCAAACGATTACAAGGGGAAACCCTTCTGTGATGCACGTGCAGGAGACAGATCAGTGTGCGACATCCCGCCCGTAGAGATACTCGCCACAGCATACATTACATGCTACCTACCCGAAGAAGTCATACACGATCGGTCTGATTTCGAGGTGTTGTACCTCAGAAATGTCAGCAGCCCAGGTACACGAAGTACAGTTTGTCTTTATACTTCCTTTATATTTCTATTTAATCTTTCTTACACATACGTGAGCCCGTTCGCACAAATACCTGGCCGCGCATACACGCATACACATTCATGCACTAAGTACTTGTGGATCGTGTATTGTCCAACGGATTTGAACAAAATGTGAGATTTGCTCTCGCCAAAAGAAACGAGTACACAGAAGTAGTTTTATCCACAATAATTAAGCTCACGTTACATTAACTCCTTTGTTATCTTTTTTAATGCGTCTGTGTTGTTATAATAACAATAATAAATGGAGACTTACATAGCGCGGCATCAAGACAGAGTGAGCACTTCGCGCTTTACAACAACGATAAAACATTTCTTTCTTTAAAAAAAAAAAGACCATCAAGATAGGTGTTCAGATATGTGTAACTTTCTGCTTGTTTATCTGTTTGTATTTTGTGTGTTGATTAAAGGGTAGAGCCCCAAACGTCAATTTTGTCTGAATCTCCTTTAACTTGGCCTGGTTTGCTTTGTTTTCCTATTTAATGTTTCTCATTTAAATATTCAGTTCGAGTGATGGAAGCGACGTGGGCTGAGAGCAAATACGCAGTTAATCTACAAGCCGGCTTTATCTATGACGGGTCAAGGGACGCCTGCAGCAGAATCTTTAAGTTCCGGATACCGCGTGTTAATAACAGTCACGCTGGGAGGTATTCCTGCAAGCCTGTCGGATACGATGATGCTGACATCAAGACCTGTGAACTGGTCTTAAAACAGAGTAACTGTCTTTACATGTTATTACTATAGTGATGTAAACTCATGATACGAGTTTACTGCGGTTTACTATGTAGAGAAAAAAGCTTAGTGATTTAAAGCTAAAAAAGACCCTGTTAATGATTCGATGAATTTCAAATAAGCTCATAAATTTTTTTAGAATTTGCCTGGTTGAAGAGGATTTACAAGGATAATGTATGTTTCATTTCACTAAGCAGATTGAATACTTTTAAGGTTATTTTCCCTGATTTATAAATAACTATTTATACAAAGTGCTAAACTGTTCATTAAAAAAACTACATTCATAACAAGGGCACTCAAACTGTCGTGTGGTCACTCCATATTTTCAGATGGACCAGAAACACCTGATATAAGAGAAAGTAAGGGTGCACTTATTACGATTCATTTTCACGTTTCAGTATCAGCAAATAGTTTTGTCAATTTTTGTTCATTTTCACACGATTAAAACAAATGATTACAATAAAAGAACCTTAGCCTTGAGAATAAATTACAGAGCTGCTAACTTATGAGGAATCGTTAGTGATGAACATCACAGAACTTCAGGAAATGGGGTGATTAAATGTAAAACAAGGGAACTGTACCAAGCTAGATAGGGACAAAGACGAAGACAATCTACATGTTTCGGGGCACTACCCCTTCATCAGGACGACACAAAAACGACGAAAAAACGAAAAGGAAAAAGACTTATCTGCAGTAGATGTGGCGCGTAGGCTGCAAGGCAGGAGAATGACCAGGGGACAGTGAGTAAGAAAGGTTAAAAAGAGGGGCAGCCAATCGCAAGGTGGGTAGGAAAGGGTAGGGAAGGGTGGGGTGGAGAGTGGGCGGGGGAGAGAGAAAGAGAGAGAAAAAGCATCGCGGGTAAGGGGGTGTCGGTGAGAGAGAGAGACAGGGAAGGAGGTGAGAGAAAAAGTTAGAGAGAGACGGAGGGGTGAGGGGGTTAAGGGAAAGGAGGTGGAGGGTCAGTGTTTTAGGTTGAGTCCAGTGGGTGCCATGGTACCGAAATGGGTAATGAAGTAGGACTCCATATTCTTGCGGTCAATGGAGTCGCCCTTCATTTTCCAGATACCACAGACCCTCATGTTGTCGGCTGTGTGTGGGGGTGTGTTGAAGTGACGTGCAACTGGTGTGTTTCTGCAGTGTTTAGTGTCAGCTAGACGTTCTGTGAAGCGGGTGTTGAGTGTGCGTTCTGTCTCCCATATGTAGAATAAAGTGGGACAGAGGGTGCGTGTGATGGCGTGCTGTTGGTGCAGGTGAAGTTGTGTTTGATGACAAAGGTGGTAATGGGTGTGTGGAGTGTTGTGGCAGTGTTAAGGTAGGGGCAAGTGTGGCAACGGGGGACATTGCACGGGGTGGAGCCGCAGGAAGGGGGGAGGGAGGTAGTCGGTTTTAGTTTAGAGTGTACTAGAAGGTCTCGCAGGTTCTTATGCCGCCGAGATGCTAGGAGGGGGAGTTTTTTGAAGAGGTCGGATTCAGATTTGGACAACAGGTGCCAGTTAGAAAGGAGGATCCTACGTACTGGGAGGTTGTGGGGGTGGTGGGTCAGTACAGCGATCGGCCTTGGTTCTGTGTGTCTGTGGCGGTGGGAGGATTGTAGTGTAAGTGCGCGTGGTGTGGCGGCAACTTTCTGTCTAGCAGAGTGTAGAAGTTTGGAGGGATAGTTGCGGGCGAGGAAAAAGTCTACCATTCTGCCGGATTGGGGTGATTAGTAAATGCCTCAAAGAGAAAAGCTTCAGCCAATTTATAAAAGCAAATTAGCATATAATCCGCATCGTTAAAAAAGCTTGGTTTTTATATCAGATTTGTGCATTACCGTAAACTTAACAAACTGCTCAAAATGTAATCATAGTCTTTTGAAAATGCTAGTCATATTTAACCGATTAGTCATACCCTGGGTGTCTGAGGAACATGCGGAACAGTGCACGTGCAGCCTAATAAAAAGCGATGGTGATAACTCCGGAATATGCTAGGTGACATTTGAATATAGTGAGTCGGAATTCTTTGTGGAAAAAAGCCAAGAAAAGAAATCCATGGACCCAACCACTTGTAATCCAGTATATTAAGACAACTCAAACGTATGAATAACAGGTTACCCTGATATAGCACTGACAGAGAATCTCGAAAACACATTGAATTTGCATCCGATCTGCTAGCATTTCGTCTGAAAAAAAACCTTCTCTCTTCTTTCACTCAGAGACGTCAACAGAGAGAACAATTCCTGCCTTAAAAGGAAACGATATTTCAGCTTTGAACAAAGAGATCAACTTCACGGGTGAGTTCAAAATAATAAGCAGTTGACTTGGTTGCACTTTGACATCCTTTGCGGAACTACAAACAAGCTTTTGTTCACGGTTTTCCTTCTGTCACCAGTTGATTTAGGCCAGTTATAGCCTTTAAGATGATATTTTAGATGTTTGCTATACAAAGTGCTAGACTTTTTTTTTTAAAAAACCTACATTGATAACGAGGACAATGAAACTGTCGTGTGGTCACTCCATATTTTCAGATGGACCAGAAACACCTGATACAAGAGAAAGTAAGGGTGAACCTGTTACGATTCATTTTCACGTTTCAGTATCAGCAAATAGTTTTGTCAATTTTTGTTCATTTTCACACGATTAAAACAAATGATTACAATAAAAGAACCCTAGTCTTGAGAATAAATTACAGAGCTGCTAACTTATGAGGAATCGTTAGTGATGAACATCACAGAACTTCAGGAAATGGGGTGATTAGTAAATGCCTCAAAGAGAAAAGCTTCAGCGAGTTTATAAAAGCAAAATAGCATATAATCCGCAGCGTTAAAAAAGCTTGCTTTTTATATCAGATTTGTGCTTTACCGTAAACTTAACAAACTGCTCAAAATGTAATCATAGTATTTTGCAAATGCTAGTCATATTTAACCGATTAGTCATACCCTGGGTGTCTGCGGAACAGTGCACGTGCAGCCTAATAAAAAGCGATGGTGATAACTCCGGAATATGCTAGGTGACATTTGAATATAGTGAGTCGGAATTCTTTGTAGAAAAAAACCATGAAAGGAAATCCATGGATCCAACCACTTGTAATCCAGTATATTAGGACAATTCAAACGTATTACAACAGCTTACCCTGATATAGCACTGACAGAGAATCTCGATAACAGATTGCATTTGCATCCGATCTGCTAACATTTCGTCTGAAAAAAACCTTGTCTTCTTTCACTCAGGGACGTCAAAAGAGAGAACATTTCCTGCCTTAAAAGGAAACGATGTTTCAGCTTTGAACAAAGAGATCAACTTCACGGGTGAGTTCAAAATAATAAGCAGTTGACTTTGTTTCACTTTGACATTTTTTGCGAAACTACAAACAAGCTTTTGTTCACATTTTTCCTTCTGTCACCAGTTGATTTAGGCCAGTTATAGCCTTTACGCTGATTTTTTTAGATGTTTGCTTACTTGAAAATCGTTCTCTACATAGGCAGTTTGACCTGTAAACGCATCGTATATTGTTGGGTCCTTTTGGGATAAGATCTCGTACTTGCATAATAGTTCAGTACCGATTCTTTCATTCACTTTTGTGATCTTATTTCAGACATTTCAGCAACGTGCTCGCCGTCTGTTGTGAGAGAAGGACAGCAAGCCACGGTTATCTGCCGCTTTGGAGATTTAATAAAGTCTGGCAGTTTTCTGATACTGCGTTACAACGTGAATGACAGGAATGAGCCAGGTGCAGTAGGCCTATTGTGTTCTGTGTAATGCCCAATTTGTTACAACACGAATAAGACGAGAACTCCAGGTGCAATATAACGTTTCGAGTAATGTCTTATTGGTTACAACACGAACTACACGAGAAAGTCAGACCATCATGGACTGCTCGGTAATGCCCAAGTGGACACAGTAAGCTTGTCATCAACCAGCTGCAGTGCAATCCACCTGTATGTTATAGCCACATTTTAACTAATTTACATAGTGAGGATCGTAGGCAATAGATTCGAGCCTCTACTCCTGACCGGATATTTTCTCTGAATGTAGCACCTGACTGCTTAACATTTAATTACTCTGGACTGCGAAAAGCTCATCGAATCACCTATTGTTTCTTTCCTTATCTTTCTTTCCTTGTTCTCTTTTCTTTCTTTCTTTCTGTCTTTCTTTGTGGGCTTTTTTTAGAGGTGTGTGGGGGGGGTCTCTTTATTTTCCCGATGTTCCTGTGAACTACATGTGCATTATTACTACCAGTCGACCATCCAATAAAAGTTTGTAATTTTTTCTCTCCCTTACTCTCCACAGATGTCCTTTTGATGTGCTTGTGGACAACAGGAGGGTTAGAATGCAAGTCTGTTCAGGGTTATAAGTATGAAATTATTTCCAATAGCCACACCGCCATTTTGCGACTTCCTAACGTCACAAGCAAGCAGCTCGGCACCTACACCTGCAAATCTGTGACGTCACACGTCTGGTATGGTTCGTGCACTCTGTCATTTCCAGGTTGGTATGACATGATTAAAGGCATGGCTGTCTCTCTCTCTCTCCCTGCCCCCTCAATTCCCCAATCCTTTTGCTAAACTTTTCTATGTGCGTGTGCGTGTGCGTGTGTCCTTCGCGTGTGTGTTTGGGTAAGACAGTTTAACAGATTTACGAAAAAGCAAGAAAATGATATTCATATTTATTCAGCCTCAGAACGTCTGATCATGACCTGTTATAGCTTATCGTAATTAGCTTTTCATTGTCTGTGCAAACCACGTCTTCTTCTCATGTTAAGATCACTTGTATGCCATATCCACAGGGTTATATTTTAAAGTAGTTCTTTTGTGTTTATTTATTTTCATAAAGTATACATTTATTTAATTCTGAACAAAGAATTTAAATTTTTAAACTGCTACAGGATCAGAAGAGACAGAAACTTTCTTTGGGCGATACAAAGTGTACATAATTGGAGCCGTTAGTGCAATCCTTTCAGCAGCTGTAGCAGTTATATGTGTCGTCATTATATACAAAAGAGGTAATCTCTTCATCTCTCCTTCAATAATTTGCCTATGGTCCTTTAGCTTTGTACTTTTGCCTATTGTCTTTGTACATATTTTATCCTTTAATAATAAAAGTTTTAATATTTATGAATATATAAAGAATACTTGCTTTTGTGTAGGAAGCACGTACCTCTCTATGCGTAGATAGCTTTTCTGTATTTGTCTGTATACTAATTCTATATTTCTTTTATAGGCCATACTAATTACGAACATCCTCGGCGAAGCCCTGCTGACGAAAGAGACTCCTACAGGAAACTTCATGCGATGGTCTATCGTAAAAACAGAGCGACAGAGGAAGACAACAGCGTGTACGAAGAAGTTAGAGATTCACCACCTTCTCAAAGAACTCCTGGGCCAAGTAAGCAGATCAATGAACAATGTTTAAAGCACACATTTGAATTTACTAATTCGATCGGGCTTCACTTTAAAAGAGTTTAGAATAAAAGAGCTCGTATAAATAATGATGTATAAATAATGATGTATAATTAACGATGTATTTCAGAGAACCGATGACGTGCATTATTGTTGTGCAGTGACTGTCAGTACAGCGCGAAGTCTTCCTGGTGACCATATTCCTCACATCGTCACTTCTGGTGCAGACGACAAAGACATCACTCCGCCACTGCCCACCCGACTGAGACCGGAAGACTCTTCAATCCCTGAAGGAGAGAAGAATCCCGCATCACCGGCGCCGCATCCCCAGGAAAGACGCCTGCATTCCGTCAGACACAGCAGCAACTCACATCAAGATCAGGGCGGCGACTCCTCACCGCCAGACCAGTCCAAGTATTACCTGCACCCTGTACAAGAAGCTGTGTGCACAGTCTCAGAGGAGAACGTCTGCCAGTCACATGACCTCTCGGAGAAAAGTCTACGTGACGCGAAGATATACGACGAAAGAAGTGATTATGATGGCCGTCAGGTGGCGCGTCAGTCCGACACTTACCTGCAGGCGGTGAACGTGTCTGGAAACACTCAGGACCCTGTCTCTAGCGACGGCTCCAGTCAGTCGCTGCCGCCTGAAAATCTTCATATACAAAAATATCGACTATCCTTAAAACCCGTAGCCTTGTATGAAGGCAATTAAACACAAACCACAAACGTAATGTGGCAGCTAGCTAATGACACCAAGTAAAAAGTACATTGTACATTGTCTTCTTATTGTTAAAGTCCTTACCTCTATTAGCTGTGAGATTACTCAATATTTGTGTCTTACTGCGCGTCTGGGTGCGTGCATGAGCAGCTCGAAGCTGCAAAGCCTGTGTTCAGTTTATACCTTTTGTATCTTTATATCTAGTAACAGTCCAAGATGTCAGCAAAGAACTTCCGAAAGTAACTTGTCGGTTTCATGAAGTCAATCGTTCTCAAAGTTCCTCGACAAAAGTCAGAAGGTCAATTCTTCTGCAGCCTTCTGTTTGTAACATGCAACAATCTCTGCCATATTCTATCCCAGTTGAAGATTGTTTAACAACTTCCTATTCTGTCTAGTCATCGTCTATTAGATTACAACTACGGTCATAGACGAATGACATCTTCGAACGAGCAAGCTCTCACACCCAAGCTCGCACACATACATGCAGCTGCCACTGCAGCCACAACCTCCGCCATCACAAACAGCGGTGAGCATGCATTGATCTACGGTCACTGAACAACAAAGGTCTTTCCTGTCTAGCAACCGTGGATGACCAACGCCTCTGTCAGTTTAGTGAAGCTTGTTTATCTGTTATCTCTTTGTGTGGTCCTGAAGAAGGGCCCATGCCCCGATACTTCGACGTCTTGGTCGGGTTCTCTTTGTTGTTACCTTGGTTTACCTTTATTACCTGAGCTCAAAGAGGGGGAAAAAATTACCTGTCTGCTCTTTGGCAAACGATTTTGGCAAATTCTATAATCTGAGATAAAACTGCTGCATCTCAGCTTTAAATAAGACTAATATTTAATTTTTTTCTTTAATCTTTTCTTTTTCTTTTTTTTTTTGGTTTCAGATATGGCTTCCATTATTGTGAATGGAAAAAGTATGCTACTGATAAACAAGCCGTGAGTTATTCGATGTCAAATGTGTGCAGTGTTGTTTATTTAAACATTACATTTTCCAAGAAGAATCTGTACAGTATGTCTTCAGCAGAAGAGAAATACTAAGCTTTCATATTTATGTTACCAAATATAATTTTCTGCTGACAAATCGTTTACAGTTCCAGCTGTGCTTGAGATGTGCTTTAAAGAATCCATTGTACAGATACCCAGTAGGTGTTTAAATTTTCACTGTGAATTTTAAAACAGTTTTCAAAAATGTGCAGATTTTCTCCCAGATTTATGGAGATCCTGAGCCTGGTCACGATATAAGAGCCCGATAAAGCGATAACAGACGTGTTGGAATTCACGAGCGTGCTGGCGTGTGTGTATTCTTGCCATAATTCTTTCTTCAATTTTGTACACAAATCCCGTTTAGTCCCTGAACTTTTGACTTTTGTTATTTTCACGTTATTTTGTAGAACAGAAATTATCCTTGATGACACTCTTCGCGTCTCTTTGAGAAAAGACCTTTTGCTCGAGTCGTCTACTCTTGACCAGCTTCAAGCACGCTGAGCGGGACTCACTGAAGCCATTGTGCTTGAGAATTGTGCGGAGAGATTTTGCTGTGGATGTTTGATACTGACAATTTCCCAATACGTGTTTGTAAATCATTGTGACTATCTTGTCACAGTATGACTATCTTGTCACTTCGTCCTTTTCCCAGAAGACAGTCTGGTGGCTGTGTCCTGGTGGTAAAGCAAGGAGGACAAACCGGGTCGGAGAGGCTTTGGTAAATGTGCTTTACCAGAAACCAGAACTGAGCTCCATACTTTTCCCATTAGCTGTTTGTTACAGTTTCTGTCACGAGTTTGGGTCTGGTGGGTCAAGGAGATTACACCATAGATTCTAAGTGTGACCCATCCACGACCCTCCTGTCCTAAGTAAGGTCCATTCTCCGCTTCTTCAAGCCGTTATCGGACCTCTCACGTCATCACCAGCCCAGGTTAGGTTCCTGTTCACACTTCTGATCAGGGGTGCTGGCTCTAGAAGCAAAGGGACAAGGTGTTACTCACCCTGAGGCACAGCTGGGAAGGGACCATAGCTCCAGAACAGGTATCGGGTTGGCCAGGTGTGCGTTAGTTTGGACAGGGAGAATTACGCATCAGGAGGAAGCTGCTGATGCGTAGTATCGAGCACCGGGGGGCTTTGATGTAGGCGAAAAGTGTAACCTCCCAGGAAGGGGTGGGTGTAGCTATGTCCACTCGAGGGGTCCACTTAGGGGCGTGGTCTTGTAGTTCACACGGGGTGCAGCTTCTGCTGTCTCTGGCCTGATTGGTTGATATATGTAACCGTCTTGATGACCACGTGTATGTGCATGAAAGAATGTAACACTTCCCCCAAACTCATCTAGTCAAACAGACGCTAAACTAGGGAGTGCGCGTCCCAAACTTTATTTGTTGAACATAAACAGTTGCAGGTGGTGGCCGGCATAACCATAGAACCTGTTCCCTCGTCTAGTGGCTATTGTTGGACCTCTTCTCTCTCTCTACTGTCTACCCTATTAGTGACACAGACGGAAGCCTGGCTTCTACTATTTTCTGACTTTTCCTGGCCGCTAAAGCCAGTGGCTTCTTCCAGAGTAAAGCTCCGTTGTGCAGCTGCAGCGGAGGCGCGCGTAGAAGGTAGCCCTGTGGCTCATCCTCCACTCTGCCCCTCCGTCTTCTGCCTGCTAACTCCTTCCTTGGGCCTTCGTGGTCAAAAGTCACATGGCCAAGCACGCATAAGCCCTATGGGCTGGGCACAAGCCCAAGCAAGCTTCTTCCGTCTAGGTCTTTCTCTCTCTTGATCTGATCTGATCTCGTTTTCCTCTCTCAAGTCCCCCTGTTCTTATCTCCCCCTACTCCAACGCCCTCTACATCACATGGTCTATCCTCTGCACTTTTACCACGTGCGCGGGGCCTGTGTAGTAGGATAGTAGTGTGTCAATTATATGGTTGAAGACAGCGTTAGCTAGGGTGATTTGTTGCTGTTGCTTTTGTGAGAATTCTTATCCACTTATTTTTTTATGTCCATGTCTGTTTGGGAGGGGGATTCTTAATGTTAATAAATGTCATGTTTGTTGTTGCTATCACGCGTCTGTAGTTGTGTAGGTTGCAATTTGGACGCCTGTGTGAGTGAGTGCCTAAACCGGGATTGAGCCCACGTAAAATAAATTCTTTTGTAACTTCCAACGGCGCACACTGGTAAATTTGGTCTTTGCCATTTGGGCCACGTGTGTGCCGGTTACACTACTGTATATATGTCTGTGTCTGTATCGACACCTGATGGGGGTGGGGAGTTTGAGCATTCTCGTATCTTGTCTATTCTCTCTTTTTCTCTCTCTCTCTCTCTCTCTCGCTGTCATTTTTCATGGCTCACGGTCAAGAAAAATATTAAAGACTCTAATCACTTCTGAGAAACTGTATTCCAGCACAAAATACGATTTCTGTTTCGTCCGACCCTCTATCTGATAACTGCGTGCTGTTTTTCGATTATCTCGTTAAAAAGGGGGTGATAAAGGCAATGGTATGTTTGCGTTTTGATATCAATTTCATTACTTGTGTGTCTCGTTACTCTCTTCGCCTTTCTGCCTCTCTCATTACCTCCCTTTATGTCATTCCCTTTGTTGTAAAGTGTGTATTGCCTTGAAAGGAAAGGTATGCCAAACTTTTCTACACACACAAATATTCATCTACTTGAATGTATACAGCAATGTATTCGCATTTGAAAAAAGCCAGGAAATTCTTACTTTAGTATTTATATGGACTGTACCTTATCATAGACCAAGAAACGTAACACTGGTTGGCTCACCCGAATGAAAGAAGTGGATTCTAATTATACCCTAGGTAGTAGTTCTTGCTCTTGCCCTGCTCTCAAAACCTGAGTCACGGGTGATAATTCTTCAAGTGAGGGTGAAACACAAGTTATTTCACCTCCTCACCGCTTGCAACAAGCTAACTTTTCACATGTTTACCAAGAACACCACGAAAACGTTATAACCAACATTAGCTGAGTTCCTTTTTATTTTTTTTTTAAAAAGTCGATTTCGATTTTTTCGACTTTCTGTTTACCTGCTAATTTATTGTTTACCTGCTAATTTATTGTTCGTAGGAAATATGTTGGGGCCGGGGATAATGCAAGCCCTGGTCACAAAATATCACGTGGGTGAGTGAATAACTAGAGAATCGTATCACTCGTAAACAAGAGCAGACTAGGACAGAAAAAGCGCTTTTAAGGAAACAAATTTTTGTTTGTTCCATGGCTGTTGTGTTTCTATTACATTGATTGTGCAAGTCTTGATAATAAAAATGTAGACTGCACAATGGAAATTCAGACAGATACAGCCAGAGAAAAGTTAACAGAGCAATTCGCTAGTTTATCACGGTAATGTACCATCACCCAGAGTGCTAGATTCTGAGGTCAGAGATCACTAACTCCACCTTGCAAACCTCGGTCGGTCGGTCGGTCGGTCGGTCGGTCGGTCGGTCGGTCGGTCGGTCGGTCGGTCGGTCGGTCGGTCGGTCGGTCGGTCGGTCGGTCGGTCGGTCGGTCGGTGCACAAGCGTGAGTACTTGCAGTCTGCGCACATATATTTGTAAATGTGTATACTTGTATATATGTACATATATGTGTTTATCCGTTTATTCGCCAAGTTTTCACAAGTTCATCAGGAACGCCACGAAGATGGTAAGATTTGGGCTTTTGCGTAATTGCCGGAACATGACACGGTGTGTTTTGAAATTACTGAACCAAATTTGTATTAACCTGGTGAGGAATATTGTTAGATGCTTTACCTGAAGGACAACCGAATCAATTCTTTAGTGTTCCGCAGTATTTACGTTGACATTAAATTCATCTTCCCATTTAAAAGAAATCTAAACTGGAAATTGCTAAAACGGGGAAAGCAGAATACGACATTTTTTTAAATACTGAAAATGAGTTCTCGCGAGAGATATTAAAGTAGGGGATTGTTGCGTTACGCAAGTTTTTTTTCTTCAGCGCGACTGTTCTAAGCACTGTATCATTTTTTTTACACAGTATTGCATCCTTTCATTCAAGAATTGTTGACACGGTAATGACGCATAAATTTACGTAGCAATAGAAGGGAAAGACGGCATGTGTTCCTTAATAAAATCGCGTAAGACTCAGGCTTCGGGAACCAATGGGAAAATGTTAATTTGGTCGTGCAGGGGAACGGGAGAAACATTGGGGTGGAATTAACGTCCTTTGGCAGTTTTGGTCTGGAGATACGGAGGAGTCAGACGTGTTACTAGTCTGCGAGACTTGTTAACGGTCTTGCCAACAGAACAAGACGCGCTGTTGATGTAGGAAGATTGTTCAGAGGTCACTGGGAGGAATTAGACTTCACGTATGGACTTAACTCATTCAGAAAAAATAGCATTGTGGAAAGAAAGTGTCGAGAAACGAAATAGTTGTCTTGTCGCGAATCCATCATCAACGGTTAGCCGTACGCTATACGTTCTACTATGAAGGCTGTATCCGCATAGCTACATAGCAAGCTATTGTGGGACAACCGTAGTAATTCATTACTTGCCGGGAGAAGTACTTTACGCTTCTGCAGCGAGTATGTGTCAACTTTTCTTTGTCTTATGAAGAAGCATAAGATAATGTTAAATCTTCAGTGGACGGACGAGTTGTCAATATTCATCACCGTGAACCTGTCTCTCATTGTAAACAGTCTAATAGTAGGCTGGGAGTGTACAGTCAAACGGATTCCTTCACTTGTGGAAGTGACTTTCCTCATAGATCAGAAATCTACGAGGAACCGAGGGTTACCTTGTGACAGTTAAGCAAGGACATCTCAAGGACTAACGTACTAACTGTACAATACATGGTTCGTAACCAGTGTTCCTGACCCCTTTGGACAAGCCCATCTACTGAGTTCTTCTGGCACGGTACAACTGGATACACAGATCACCTTTGACCCTGATACAGACTTTCTCAGATCTATGCTCGTCAGTCAGAACATTTGCGTCTCTACGAACTGCATCATCCGTGTCAACTATCCTATCTTGTTCAGGCTACTTCTGCGGGCCATTACCTAATGGGAACGATTTTGGATTAACTGTTCTGTTCCGGTTTTGGATTAATTCATTTCCCCGCAAGTAGTCTTTTGTGTTATCACGCTATTTCATATGAATTTAATTGTATGCTAGTTGCATTACACATTGTTCAGACAATTGTTTCGTGTCACAAACCATCGCTATCTCGCACATACACACACACGCACTGTTACGTATTTGTTCAACTGCACCATTCTTTCCTCAGCTTTCATTTCTAATGTTCATAGTTCAATAAATGGGTTAAGTTATCTGGTCGTGTACCTTTTGATTGAAAAGGTGAGGGTCTGCACTAGGCGTATGCATTTCGTATTTCTTCCCTAGAATTCCAGCACACCCCACAAAATGTTACAGGGATTTAGGGTTAAATGAGGTAGGAGGGGAGAGAGAGCATGTGCACGTATGTGCTGGTAAGTGGGTTTGTGTGTGTGTGTGTGCGTGTGCGTGTGCGTGTGCGTGTGCGTGTGCGTGTGCGTGTGGGTGTGCGCGTGCGTGTGTGCGTGCGTGTGTGCGTGCATGTTTCAGAAAGGGGGGAGAGAAAGAGAAGAAGTGTTGGAGAAAAGTAGGCGAGCGAAAAAGAAAATAAAACGGGATGAGATAGATATTTTAATTGTTATAAACATATGTATTATGCTCGTTTGAGTACAGATAAATCCTTTCCACGTGGCTGCTAGAAGACCTAGAGTTTTAGCCAAAACTATCGCTTGCATTTTTTGTGTATATTTGTGGTTTTCATGCAGTCAGTTCCTTTAACAACACACACACACACACCTCACCACCACCAACATTAACAACAACAGAATAAAAGCCCTGAAGCTACCAAGGATGTCAGCAGCATCAATAATAACCGTTTTTACAAGAAAAAGTAGCAATTTATTAGAAAATGTCTTCCTCTGCACAAGGTAAAGCCAAAAGATTTGCCAATCTATCCCCCCCCCCCCCCATTTCCACCACTGCCATCACCATCGACATGTCGTCTTCGTCTTCGTTAGTACTGTCACAGCTTGGCACAGAGTGCGAGACATGCACGCGACGAGGAATGCGACTCGTCTAGTAATCGGACGTTTTCAGATACCTGCCGATCCGTGTACAACCGCTTTGAAATTTTGACCTTGATAATTGTGGTCCAGGCTACAGTCTAGGGTACACCCGAACTCTCGTGTGTTTATTTGTGTCCCGACAACAATGAACGCAATGAACCAAGAGCAGGGGGGGGGGGGGTAGTAGATGTGGTAGTAAGTGAACGAGTGTCAACTCTATGGTTTGAAACATAAAATCTGATTGGTTAAGGCAACGAGACCCCAAAAATCATAACACACTTAGCACACCTAGCATGCTGTAAATTTGACAGCTAGCTCTAGCAGTCACTCGCATGATGTCATTGGTAAGTAATGAGTGTATATTTTATGCAGATAGTGTTGCTAAACGTTTTCCTCGCATTATTGTTAGAACTATGGAAGTATACCCCACACTGACGATGTGTTTTGATTTTTATTTTTCCAAAACACGTTGGATTAGTGCCTGTTTCTATTCTTTTGTAGACACAAGAAAGAATGTGGTTACTAAATCTTGCTGGACGTGTTGAGACCTGCTACATGCAGCGAATCGCTTTTGTGACAATCACTGTTTGGGTTTGTGCTAATGCAAACGGTATGTTTATTTTTCTCACACAATCAGAGATTTTATATAAGAAGACAGGAATTAAAATACTGGGAAAATGAATACCGCATGACATTTGATTTAGCAAAAATAACAAGTTTTCTGACTTAGCCATGGCCTATTTAGTACTGATGCCGCTTTGACCTCTCACTCTGGGGTGGGTTTCATGAGCGTTTGTTCTTGTGATTTCCCTCATGTTAGCGGTCGAAAGCCCCATTTGTCCTATGTATTCTACGTAGATCTTCAAGGATGAACAATAGATAAAAACGTCCTTGCAATTCAGCCCCGGGCTGGGTTGCTTTAGCATTCATATTTCCTGTTCATACGTAAAGATACATCTATAATACTCGGTGCTAAAGGTCCTTATAACCGCTCTTGTGGCCCAAAGTGCAGATACGAACGCTCCTAATCGTGCATTACTAATAAAAGAAATAGCATGCATGGGGCAGCTGCTGGTTTTCTTAACGCATGAGTGCATATGTGTTAATTGTGTATCTGTATACTTCAGCCTGTCATTGTACTAAGCCAATAATCCCAGCTCTTGTTTGCACTGTCATGAGTGTCGTTACATAGCATAGGCTGGTCTAATGACGCAGTCCCAAAGGGACTCAAGGAAGAAAAGCTAGTAACCCGATCTTACGTATCTTGTCTCTGCAATACATACTTGACGTGACACCTGTTCAAGGGACTCGTTACCATGGCCACCATCCGCAGAAGCAGCTTTACAGCAGAAGTAGCAGCGATATTATTAGCAGAAAAAGAAGACGAGGACCGATTTCTACTATCAGCATTAGTACTAACACCTGGGATAGTGATGGGGGGGGGGGCCTTTTAGAAATTAACAAAGACACATATCAACTGTCGTTGTCATCATGATCGAAGCACTGCATTTATCGTGTAGATGATCATGACAATTGATGTAAGCTTAATTGCAGATCATTTCCAAGAGGTTTCACTGACGTGCGAGTTTAACGAAAACATTGGCGAGAGACGACAAGACTTTAAGATTGTTGCTGAAAATTCAGGTATTTCAGTGTTCGTACTTTCATCGTCAATATCATATCATTATCGCAGTCATTGTTAAAGTCCTATCTTCTGAATCTTTATTTCACTTCTTTTCATTGTCTACTGCTCTCTCTCTCTCTCTCTCTCTCTGCGTGCGTGCCTGCGTGCGTGTGCGTGTGTTGTATACAGAACATGTGCATGTGTGTGTTGTGTTGTGTTGTGTTGTGTTGTGTTGTGTTGTGTTGTGTTGTGTTGTGTTCATGTCTGTGTATGTGTTGCGATGAAAACAGATCCCTATTCATTCGTATGACAATACGTGTGATCAAATAAACTTTTATTTTCTCATTTTGTACATGTGCATTCCCAATATGAATTCTGACTTGATTCATTTGGCTCTCGCTGGAGCAGAAACGGCGCTGAAGTGTTTCTGGAAAAACAAAACTCCTTACTGCCTCGTCACCGACGGCTACAGCTATGACTGGAGATTGTCAGACACCGTGACTGTAAGGAGGAGTCCTCACCTGGGGCCACACCCAGAGACATGCTCTTGTTTTCTTTCTGATCGTGACGAAACGTCTTACGAAAGACCTTGTTCTGTTCAAGGTAAATCACAGCTGTTATCAACAGAGAAAATGTTTCTTTTTAAATCACTTAACACACCCGACAGAGAGGATGTCTAGCACTGTGACTTTATGTCATCTGAGTTACAAGTGAACCTTTATGAATTCCTACTTTTACGTTTGGTCGACGAGAGAAAAATGTTTGCATACATGTGCACGTGCGTGTTTGACTAAGATACTGGCAAGGCTCAAATAGCAGTAACATACACTAGAATGTGTTAGTGCGGGTACACGTGCCTTACATGTGTAAGTGCACAAGCGTGCGTACTTGCAGTCTGTGCACATTAATTTGTAAATGTGTATACTTGTATATATGTAGATGTATGTGTTTGCTTATATATATATATATTTTCGCAAGTTACAGGTCCCGACGGCTCCATCTTAATACCTGCAGACCAGTCGTCGCAGTTTCCTGACAACAATCCCCCACAGAACTCTGAAACGAAAGGTATCTCCTTCCCTGTATGTGTCATTCTTTGTATTTCCCTTTACTAACCCTTCTTGTAACAGCTACCACTAATTAAAATAAGTGTCAACAGACCAAAAATTCACCTGTCCTATATATATATATATATCACACACACACACACACTTACACACACACAACCACAAATACATACACCACAAACGCACGCGAGCATGCATTTCTCGTAACTTATGGTGTTTCGTTTACCTGTCGTCAGTGTGGAAACAGTAGATGACAAACACTGATATCGCATTTGTAAAGACGATTATCTTTGCAACATGAAGACCGCTGTAGTCAGTTAATGTATGGGAAATATTGCCATAAAACGATCCTCAGTCGTTGTCAGAATAGGCAAAAGAAATCAGCTCGTGGCTGCTCCAATTACAAAGCTGGCGAAGTGAAGATAATCTGGGAACGATTTATAAATCTTTAAAAAATTTTACTCTCGCCCATTTGCTTGTCAATTTCCCTTTTTTGTGTGTGAGGGAGAAATCAGAAAATAATTTTTCTTTCTCTTTTAGATGCTTCAACAGGCACCCAAGATTCACAACCTAATGTTCCATGGCGCATTGTTACCGTTATCCTAAGTGGGGTGGTCATCGTATCCTTTTTCATGTAAGCAACGTTTTGTTAAGCTTCTAAAAACTGTTAATAACACAGGTGTAAAAAGTTAGTGCTAAAATAGATCCCTAATATGACCAAATGAACTTAAACATTAACACATGGCACAGATATTTTTAATATTTTAATTTATGAACAAGGCCCCTCTTTCTTACCCGCAGTGTGTCCTTACTGTCTTCAGGGATACCATGAGATGGGCTATTCCCCATTTTCATCAGTTGTTGAATATTTCGTTTTGTCCAGTTGTTGGGGTACACGTATCGCCATATGCCATTGTTTTAGTATATGTGGCCGTTCTGTTCATCGTGTCTCATAGTCTTTTAGTAACTCTTCAGCTGAGTAATTTATTAATTCACTGAATTATTCTTTCTTCTGTAGGGGCTTACATTAATTTGCCTATTTTTCATGTCATTGCCCTAAGATTGTAACTGAATGATTGAAGCTCATTGTTTCAGATATTGTGTATGGGAACGCTTTAAGGAATAAACGCCTGCTTCTAAAAGTAAGTTATATTCCACTCACTCTGCACTTGCAGGGAACTGAGTGTAGGACTATTCTGTCGTTCTGATAAAACACTTAGCTAACTCTGACCTTATACCATAGGCTGCACATCACAGAACTGCTGCTGGCGCCATTTCTGTCTAACTATACTGTATGAACAAATAACTACTAAATATGACGATGATTTTTTAAACTTTAAAAAAAAACTCTCCAGTCGTTTCTCTTAAGGAATATAATTTACGCAGCTTCATTGTTGATTTTTATATCGCTTGTCCATTTGTAATCACTATTTGTCGGCGGGTTAGACTCTAAGAACAGTGAACAGAACAGAATGGATTATTTCTAAATCTCTGACGAAACCAGAACACGAAGACGTCACTAACTAGTTTCTTACTTGTTTTGTTCTTTTTTTCAGGCCCATTAGAGAAGTGGAGAATGTCTAAATCCACAATTTACTTAAATTTTTATATGGATACCAGTCACATTCGTCGAGTGTACGGTATTACATGGTCACGGACAAAATGTCTGGTATCTTAGCACTTATTATTTTGTTTTACCGGGCTTGTTTTCTAACCCTACTGGATAAACAAAATGGTTGTTATTTTTATCCGTATGAAGTATGCACTTCTGACTTGGGCACAGAAGCTATCGCAGTTATCTCACACAGAAACACGCTAGACAAGAAAATAATGCAACTAAATAATGAAATTCTCTTTCTTGCGATGAACCAGCAAGTAAACAGACCCGACTCTGTACCTTTAATACGGAGATTCATGATCACTAGTATTCAAAATTATAAAATCTCGACTATAAAGTAACGCAGTCTGTGTTGGTGTCAGTAATGAAAAACAAGAAAGAGAAGAGTGAAAGGACCCTGTTTTTTTCTCATTGTCATCCTTTGTCTCCGCCATTTTCTGCTAGTAACTCTGGCTACCTCTCCACTCACTTCTGTCAGACATTAGGTTGAAGATCATTGTGGACGCACGTGTCTGTGGGGTTTTTTTTTCCTTTTAAAAGACGATGGTTGCCTTATTGTCTGGCACACATCACAAGTATTATAGGTGGAGACGCCTATTGACATGTACCTCAGGCATGTGGCAAGTTAAGACGTTATTGTCACGAAGTCAAGTGATGATTAGATCGGCCTACCATACGTGTCGTTGAACGGTATAGCCGAACTGCACAGCGGGGGAGGGGTGAGCTCGCTCACTCCTTGGGGAATTGAGAGTGAGTTAACGAAAAACTTTAGATGTGAACTGAGAACTTTAGAGAGATGACGTGGGAAACTGATGTGTGGGAACGTGATGGAGCGTACGCACTGTGTTTGATGTGACCTGCTCCTTCAATCGCTGAACTGAAGGTATTGTGTATCAGCAGGATTTTCTCTTTGTGTGTGTGTGTGTGTATTGTTAATATAGTTTTTTGTGTGTTAATTACTAGGTAAAACTCTGAGATAGGATCTCCAGAATCTCCTGCTAAATTGTATATTTTCCTGATGAAGTGATTTCACGTACGATAAATCGTCATGACAGCATTGTAAAAGAATTTTGTTTTAAAATGCTGTCGTCTGAATTTACCTATTATTGTGCTTGTATGGTGAACTTGATTGTTAGGGAGGTATAGCTCAAAGCTAGGAAGTAAGGACATCTTAGGAGTTCCAGGTAGGGGTAAAGAGACCCCTGTACAACGCCAGGATTCGTCCGCCCTAGAGCCGAGACCTGTCGATTGTGGACGTGGAGAGTGGGAAGAGGTGCAAACAGAGGCGACCTCGTGACCAGACCCGCGGGAGCGTGGAGCGCACCCGAGTAACGAGGAGAGAGGAGTCTGACCGTATCGCACGTGGCCACGACCAGTAGGACAGTGGTGTTGGGGTCCCGCCTGATCGCCGAAGTGACGCAGAGTGAGGCGTGCGACCTACATTCATAACCTAAGGGCAAGCCAGGTAGGCGAGAAATTTGCGTCTTTTTCGGGAGCGACGGCGCATATCGGGAATACGTCACTGAAACGAGGTCAGTAGAGGACAGATTGAAGACACGAACCTTTACTAGAGAGAACTCTGAACTATTAGCTGTGACGTTGTTACGTAGATCGTGATACGACGGCGGCTGGGGCGTGTAGGCCTCGGAGACGCTACGTCGAGATGTAGAGCTGACTGATGCGAACTTGTGGAACTGTGTGTTTTCCGAACTGGGAGCTTCTGAGAGATACATTCCGTGGAGATGATCGTGTACGTCTCGGAGAAAAAAAGTTGACTACATGGAACTTGTAGAACTGATACGGCTAGAACTGTTAACTTGGGATTGCGGACTTAGTGTTCCTGAGAAGGAGACCTGAAGACAAAACTTAAGGGAGATAAATATTCAGGATTATGTTAGTGAAGGGGTGTACAGCCGGAACAATTAGTGCTTAGTAAAGGAAATATTGGACTTGTCGAGGTTATTGTTTTGCTGATGCGTTTTAAAAAAGTGCTTGGGTTCGCATGTAAACAAGGGTTGATGGTTGAAAGATAGCATGCAATTTTGTCCAGTCTATTACAAGGGCTGGTTATTAAGTGGATTTCTGTGGGGCTTTTGGGGTCGTTTTGTTGCTGTTGTTGCTTTGTGATAAAGTAATCCACCATAGACCTACTTACGTGACCGGCATTTTTTTTTTCGCTGTTCTGCGGGAGCGAATACCTGGATGTTTACATTGTAGTAGTAGAGAGCATGGAGAAGTAGGGGTGGATGAATGAGTGTCGAACTGAAATTGAGGTCTGATTTTTTTATTGCTCTTTAAGTAAATGTGGGTGAAACCTTGAGGAAGTGGTGTGAAGTAGTTGAAGGGTGAATATTTTGTTGTTGTTGTTGTTGTTGTTGGGGGTGTGAGTTTGAGGTGAAGCATCAAAGGCACTTAAGTTGCGTCCAGTGCTCCTGGGTGACAATAAATAGTGGCGGGTCCTATTTATGTTACCCAGTGTTGAGTTTTGCTTGAGTGACAGGAGAGTGAAAGAACACGAAGCACGTGCTCCCACTAGGTCGTCTGACATGGACGGGGGTGGGGGTCGTGACAGTTATAACTGTCGTTTTCATAACTTTTAAATATTTCTCTTTAATTCAATGTACACCGTTTAATAAACACAAATGGTTGCAAGCTGGTTAAACAAAAATACAAGTGTTAACCATAATTTGAAAGAAATGTTATCGCACGTGCATGTCGATATAATGGACCCTCTTGCTGTGTTATCGTGACCTGTGGCCTTATTGCGATCTGTGATTGTCAATATCTGCTTACCTTGGTCCATGATGTCCTCTTGCTGTGATCTGCGAAAATGTTTTTTATGGCCTTATTGTGATCTGTGAGCTCCACAGGTGGGCCCTTAAATATGAATCACTGATCATAAACGTTTAGACAGCAAGAGACAGGGATAAAAGAAAAGAGATTTACGAGAAATGGAGAAACAAAGAAAAGACTGTCATGAAGACACCCTCCACGGTGCTCTCCTGACAACAAACGTGGCTACATTACGAAGTGCGTCATCAATGCGCCGTCAAGACAGATACACTGTTGCAACATTTCGTTCACTAACATTCCAACAACACTGCTAGGCTCAATCTTTCACTGAGCACTCGATTTTAATGATGATTTCTCAGTAACGACCAACAACAAAACATTTCTTTATTCGATCATAATATTTAGGGCTTGCATTCTTTGTACGGTCAACACGAATGTGAGCGAACGTGACCTGTATCTTACTTTCCCGCCAATTCTGTGTGCACTCAGCTTGACCTCGCCATATTTGCCTCGCTTTTTAGAATCACACAAACATAGCTCCAAGCAGCAACTCAGCCTATTGCATGCAAGCGTAGTAGAGGAGATTGGGCAATGAAGGTTGTGAGAACATTTGTGCTTTAAATGTTACGGACTCGATCAGAAAGATCATTATTATATTGCGGTTTTTTTTCTTTTGACGATTTTGTGTTCGCGGCTGGGTTCGGGGTTACGATTTAACATCATCCACCACTTGTGAGGCGACAGTCTGTGCTCAGACATTGAGACAGGATGATAAGCGATATTACCTTTATGGAGTTGTGACAAGATTGGATAGTGTTTGACTGAGTCTCGGAGGATTGCACGATATCCAGAGACAGAAAACAACAGAGCGGAGGACAGGGGGAGCTAAGAATGTCTGACATGCACACTTGATCAGACGCACACTCAAGTAGGTGGACGTACGTACGCATGCACACTGACAAGTTGACAGCTGGCAGGTAACAGGTAGAAGAAAAAGGTCAAAAATGCCGATGGACAGTAAGACTGATTTACAGTGCTATAAAGAATAAATACTCTTACATTACCTTTTCAACATTCTGTAAATCTACTATTACTGTCATAGTCACCTGTAATTAGCAATGAACCAAAAAAGGCTTAATGTAACTCATGGCGGATCTTGAGAGTTGTCAGGGTCTCCAGGAGAAGAATCTGCGAAAAATACAAATATTATGACTACAACTCATTAAAACTTATTTTTCTACGGCGGTATTGCTGGAGAATGGAGATTTACTGATACTTTTAAACTGCATAAAAAGAGAAATTGAATTCAAGTTGGTCTGTTTATAAACTTAAAATAGCGAGAAATATAATCGAGGACTTACTGAGTGTTTCATTACTAAGGGGTGCAGTTTCACCACTGCGTGTTCCATTTTCTTCAAGGTTGTTAATGCCACATTGTTTCTTCAAACAATTTCCCAAAGGTATCAGCCTAAACAAAATTAACATAAGATATGTGTTCGTTCAAGTCAAAGGTATGTAGCGTTTTGGAACATTGACATGCACAAACTCTGAGAAATTGAAAATATTTTCACATCCAAAAATGATTCAATATTGCCCTTAGACCTATATCTAAAGCTAAAATAAACAACCCACAGTTGTAATAAAGCACCGTTAAATTCTTTCCAAAAAAAGTGCACTGTCTATGAACCATCGTAATAAACAGATTTTTTAATACTTTGCACATTAGCAGCTTTCGAAATAAATATACATCTTCTTGAAATGAAGTAAGATTTGTGTCAGCCCTCTATCCCCAGAAGATGGTTGGTTGGTTGTTCTTTAACGTCCCACCGCAAATTAGGTGCATATCGGGACGGTGCTGCTTAGAAAAATTTTACGTGATACCACACGTGACACCACGCGTGAGACCCCACGTGGGACCGCTGTCTCAACACAGACTCCAGTCCCACCCAATCATTATTTTGACACCGGGCCAACCAGTCCTAGTACTGTTCCCTATTGTGCCAGGTATAAGTCATAGGTATGACAGGCGTGGCGCGAACCACCTATCTCCTTCTTGGAAGAGGGAGCCTTAACCACTTTTCCCAAAACAATACATTCAACTTCCTAAATGGCATATCATACCTTTTAGGATGTTCTACGGCATACAGTACTTTTCCCAGATAAGAGACATGATACATAAATTTTGAACAAGAGAAAAGTTTTAATGAAATACTTTATTAAGCCTCGCTTTACGGTATGATGCTTACACATTATTATACGCTGCAAACTTTGTGGAGAAAAAGATAGCACTGCTTCCATTTGTTTGTAATACTCACTTCTTAGCGTTCATTGCAAGCACGACAACCAAAACAGGTATAAAAGCTATGGTCACACACAGGAACACGGTGCTGATGATATACATACGGTAATATGTATTATCTTCGGTAGCGATACCTGTAAAGGTTTCAGAATTTATTGTTGATTCGTTACTGAATTTCTAATCAACAAATTCAAATCAAATCCCTGAGGAAATTTACCAAAGATCAGGTTTATGTATGAATATATATGTACACAAAACCTCATAAATTTTAAATAACGTAGGTAACTTTAACATGCAACGATTGTAAAAATTAAATCGCAGTTGACTTAGAATTATAAAAGCTGCAACTGATGATAATATAATTTTTTTCTGCCGAAGATTTGATTATTTTTATCCCGTTTTGAGATTCGCGTTTCATCTTACAGTAGTGTGTAACTCAGACATAACCGAACACTAGCAACTCTGCAGATTACATTCTAGTTTTCTTTTTTAAAAGATTTTTGTCTCTTGAGATACTTACTAATTGCTCCACTGCCGCACACACGCGCGCACACACAAAGGCAAGAACGCACACAAACACACACACACACACACCAAGGCACGCACGCGCGCACACACAAAGGCAAGAACGCACACAAACACACACATACACACACCAAGGCACGCACGCGCACACACACAAAGGCAAGAACGCTGTCACGTGTTGGGGTCTGCTTGGGTCAAGGAGATTGCACCATAGATTCCAGGTGTGATCCATCCTCGACCCTCAGGCCCTAATTAAGGTCTATTATTCCTTGTTCAAGCCGCCATCTAGCCGCTCACGTCATCACCAGCCCAGGATTAGGTCCCTGTTCACACTTATGATCGGGGGTGCTGGAAACAAGGGGCAAGGTGTTAATTACCCTGGGGCTGCGGGGGTGGGATTAGTGAAGGTGTCAGCCTGACCAGGTGTGCGTTAGTTGTTCAGGGGAAGATTACGTCGCTGGAGGAACCAGTGACGCGTAGTATCGAGCATCAAGGGCTTTGATGTAGCGATGGGTGTAAACGACCAGGAAGGGGAGGGGGTAGTTGTGTCCACCCTAGGTGTCCACTTAGGGGCGTGTTCTACTAGTTGACACGGGATGTGGCTTCTACTGTCTCTGGCCTGATTGGTTGATACATGTAACCGCCTTGTTGACCACGTGCGTGTGACTGAAAGAATCTATGGACGAATGTCGAGAATAAAAGGACTGGTTTAGACAGTCGAATTATCTTCTGCCCAAAACATCCTGCGAGAGAACGTCTCCTGCCCAAGAGAGCATCTTCAGCGAAATCTACAGTGAGGGCATTGTTAGCCTGAACTTCTGTGAAGAAGAGCTGCTGTGGTGCGATGAACGTGTCTTGTGGTACAAGTCTGCTGAAGGCTGAAGGATTCAGCTGCAGAATTTGAGGTGTCTCGTTCTGCTAGACGTGTGGAAGTCTAGCAGCGACAGCACGTGGCTTGAGTAGACCAGTTGCATAACGCAAGGGACTCTGCGAGGTTGGATGATACCTCCAGACTGGCGTGAGACTCTAGCTGCACGTGTTCCTCTGCTGTGGAAAAACCTCGACGCTGACCGGGCGGGAGAGGACTGCAGAACGTAAAGGAGGGAGACCGAAGACCGCCGACAAGACAACCGTCTGAAGCAGGGGGCGAAGGTCCAGCCTTACAAGGAGGCTGCCTGAAACCGAGCTCTTGGAGTGAGCTCAAGGGGCTGTGTGTCAGCCTTTGGAAAAACGTCATATCCTCTGTGGCGTGTGTGATCGTCGGCATCGAAGTCTGCTGTTACGTGGAGGTGTTCAAGAGGTCTTCAGGATATCTACTGGAATATATCCAAGGAAGGGGCGCTCCAGCGTACAGACTGTCGTGCGGACTGAAAGAAGCATTCGGGAACGAGTGTTGTGCATCATGTGGTCATTCTTTGTCTCGTATGCAAAGGCGGGATTAAGGTACGTGGTTTGTCATTGTGTTTAATGGCGAGGCGGGTGATGTAGGTTGGTATTAGATGTTATAGTAGACCTAGCTCAAACAGAAGGAAATTGCGGGAGCCCTAGAGTTGAAACGAGTTGTAGCATATTGTCTTGATTGTAAATACTCGGTGTTTCTATCAACAATACATTCTTCTTTTTTGTGTTCACTGTATTACGGTCTTTTGTTATTCTTCATGGGAGACTGTAGGTGGTGGGGGCTCGGCCATATGATTAAGAAATCATATTAATTAATCTTAGTAATGCAGTGAATGTTCCACCTACGCGTATGTCACACTCTTGACGGTGGTCGTGAGAGCGAGCAGAGCAGACGACCCGTCAAGAGCAAAAAGAAATCTCCCAAGTTGTGACAAACGCAAATAAACACACACACACACGCTTGCACGCGCAATTGTACAGCTATTAAAACGCACACACAAACAAGCGAATAAACATACAAGAATGAATGACTACAAGCACTAAAGCAACAAATCATAAGTGATAAAACAGCTGTAGCCCACTTTATATCAGCAGACCCGGTTTAAGGCAAACTCACCTAGTGCAAGCACTCCAATGAAGAAGATATATGAACAGAGAGTTCCATTAATGACGTGTTTGACCCCCAATTCTCATTTTCCCATTCCTTCGTCACATTTGAATGTCATGCATAAACTAAAACATAGAAACAGACATAAACACAGTTCCTAGAACGACAAAACAAATGATAAAATTTTTGTGACACTGCGTCATCGGCAATATGTTTGAAAAAAAAGTGTCGCTCGTGTCCCTATCCCCCTGAAATCTTAATTGAATTTCTAATCCTTATCACAAAGCAATTTAATTAATGCGAACAAAATAGTTTTTCAGTTATCTTGAGGAAACTTGTTTGCAAACAATAGACGCAGCCTTACCTGGTATAACAACTAAGTCTGGGCAGTGTTAGTTTAAGACTCTCAATTAATAACAGCGGACTAATGGAAGACACAGAAAAATGGCGTAGTTTACACAGTAAAAGAAAACTGGTACTGATGAAATTAGGTTTTATCAGAGAGTAACACAGACATCAACAACGCCAAGGTGACTGATGTGACTAGTTCTTAATCGATATACATAATTTCCCATGTCCTTCACAAGCATGAACCATGACATTCTACTCATCTCATACTAAATCTAGTCACGACCCACCCTCAAACACCTTTCATCTCTTGGTATTACACAAGCCACAAGCAACTGATCAAAAAGCTAATGTCAGAAAGAGATCGACAACTTACATACCTTCCTATTTGTCCTTGTCAGATACTCTTGTTAAAACTTATTAAAACAGCGCTGTAGCGACCGACACAAATGACGAGTCGATCTGCGTCATTTTGGTCATATCAGTCAGGTGATATGCGGTCGAGGAACATGTTAGAAGGAACACACGAGTGTAAGGTGCAGAGGCCATACGGGCTGTACACATATACCATATTACTTCCTTGTGTGGGTGTAACCAGGTAAATATACTCAACCCCCACCCCCTTTTTTTAACCAGACTGGCGAGAGTCAAGTGTGGACGCGTCCATTAAAAAATATCACAGGAAAGTACTTACACAAATGAATATGAGCATGCGTGAACACATATGCAAACGTACGCACAAACGTCAACGTAATGTCAATTTACCTTCACACCTCTTTTAGTGAATCGAAGGCGTGTATTGTAGAAACTCTGCGTGTCTGCTGGAATGAGATATCGTGCTATCGATATCAGAAAGATATCTACTGTGTTTTACGAATGTTCCGCACGCTATAGGGCCAGAATGAAACCACGAAATAACAAGTTCGAACAAAGTTTATTGTTATATGATCCCCCTCAAAAATTATTTAAATAAAATGACAATGAATTCCAGATGTGTAGATGAAAACAGAATCCCGCAGAATAAAGTAAAATAACAAATTCAAAACTGTTAAAGCTTATCCTGACCAGCCCCACTATACCGCTAGACCCGCTACTTGGTAAATGGTATGAAAATGGAAAGGGACAGGGTAGGAGGTTAAATCCAATCATCCCAAAAACTGGCAATTTCAGGACTGTCAATGCAAGTCTGTAGTCTCCAAAACAAAAAACGCAAGATCCTACATTATAAAACACATTTATCAAACTAAGAATCTGACTTTGTGCGCTGTGAGGTTTTCTTTTCGGATCCACAATTCATGGTTCAAATGAGAAAATTTAAAGTCCCAAAATTCTTACCTACGGAGGACAACACAATGGGAATCCTTTTCCCCTTACATTATACACCGAGCATTTTATACATCATGCGATCAACAACCAATCTCCTGGTAACAAATCTATTTTTCTCTCCCACGGGCTTTCGAGTACCTTAAAAAATCCTTCTGCTAATAGAAAACAATCCAATGCTTAGCAGAATGGCTTGTACACACTAATATTTCTAAAACCTAGCACGGACACAAACAAGTGAATAAGTACCCTGCCTGAACAATCAGGACTAGCTAAGCCTTAAAGCCTTCAGACCAACCTTCACGCTCAACCGCTCAACCAGAAAAATAAAAGCCTAGCTACAGCATGAGGCTCGTTAAAGGGAAACTTAACCTTAGAAGTAACCTGGCTTGAATTGATGAATATTGATGTTGTGAGTCTTTTTAACCCTAAATTTCAAGCTACAAAAGAACTGTTCACTTACAACCCAGCTTTTAATGCCGCTCATCGGCCTTACATGGAAGCCGCCATGCTGCCTTGATGAGTGACGTTAGTAACCCAGGCAGGGAGAAAGCTACTGCAGCACGCAGCCGATAGCGCTCAAAGCAGCGTCACAGATATCGGGCAGACGTTTTTACAGCTGAACGCAGCACCGCGCTGACACCATACTACTCGAGCCGGTCAAATACATTTAAACTTTATCAACTCTTTTCTTTTAAAAACAAAATTGTATTGACTTCTTACTAGAGTGCATTAATAAATAGATGAATGGGTGCCTATGTTTTTGCGTGTGGGTACGTCTGGCGCGTGCGTGATGGAGCGTGTTATTTGTGTGTTTATTAATCAATAATCATTGAATATTTATGAATAGATGTATATTCTGTCAGATGAACTACGATGTTCTTTGACATGTGT
>SMGT01007048.1:7350-45688 GCA_004794575.1 Lanistes nyassanus
TACGCACCAGGCACGCGTATTGTTATAAATGTTTCAGGTTACGAACGTTTCAGGTACCACTGTACTATTAAGAAAAATTATTTCTCCAGATTACATATTAAAGGGCTATTTTCACACACACACACACACATAAACTTTTATAGGGATTAGGTTAATGTTAGGGTTTGGGGTTATAAATTCCTATAAGTTCGTAAATTAGCACAGTTTCGTGATGAAGGGAAGGTTTGATTACTTAATTGTTTAAACGCAGAGTATTTTACTGACTATTCTTTTTGTCTTTTCTGTTACATGTTACTCGAACTTTTGTTTTCCCTCAATATATTTCCTCAGCTTATTTTTCTCTCCACCTTTATTCTGATCTGTCTTAAGATCCCAACGGTGGTCTAGTTGTCAAGAGTCCGCTTCGGAGGTGGGAGGTCGGTGGTTCGCGCCCCGGCAACTTAGACTTCAAAACTGGGAATCTAGTAGCCGCCCTGCCAGACCCCTATCACTATAGGGAACAGTACTAGGACTGGTTGGCCCGGTGTCAGTATAATGTGACCGGGTGGGGCTGAGGCCCGTGTTGTGACAGCAGTCATTTTTTTAAAGCTTCGTTTTCCTGATATGCATCTAGTTTGGGGCAGGACGTTAAGCAACAAACAACCATTCAATCTGGCCTACAGATCCCTGGCTCTCACATAAAGTTGGGCCTTGTCTCTATCAGGAAAAGAGACTATTTCAGGTCTGTACTGCCGAGTATGGAAGAAAACTTTCACAAGAAAACGAAAATGAAGTAATGAGCGGGATGGGGCTAAACTCTGAATAGAGTGTCGCTATTTCTGTACGTTTAATCCAGGCTAAAGCCGATAATTAATGTTAGGTGGGGAACGGGGGTGGTTGAAGAGATATCACAGAGCTGTCACGAGGCTACTGATGAAAATCTGTTGCGGATCCGACGATGAAACAGCTTCATGGTCAAAAAGACAGTAAATTCAGGTTGTCAGTATAGGAAATACGCTACCCAACAGAAAAGGGTTGAAAAATATGGTAGTAACCTTTATTGTAAAAGTAAATACTCGGTGTACCTTTAATACAGTGAGTGTCTGGCGCACATCTGTTGACTTGGATGCATCCACCAGACTCCTGACACGAACAGTTAAACTGGCCTGGCGAAAAAAAAAATTAAACGTGCACCACGCTTCAGACGGGATATGTGCCAGCATCTAGCTTGAACTAAGCTTGGGGAAGGGGCAAGCACACAATCATAATCACGAAGTACACATAATGTCTCATCGCCTTTACTTCCAGTATAAAACCAACCACACAAGTACGTAAAAACAAATCTACGTACACAAGTATTACAGTAAATTTTATCTGAATTATTTTATTTCAGCATAATTATATTACTTGCTGAAATGTGTACAAATACGATAAAAGTAATGATTTTGTAGACCAATGACTGCACAACCACTGATTTGAAAGGGACTCGAGATTTTATGTCTTTACATTCATGTAAATGTCATGTAAATGTCACGCGAATGTCATGTAAATGTCTTGTAACTGCCTTGTCTTGTATCTCGTAAGAGAACTAGTCACTTTTTTCAAAAACTGGAAACTAACGTCCTGTAATGAGCTAACTGTGCCCTCACCAACACAACGAATTAAGATCTAACAATGTAATATGTCGCTTCTAACCCGGAACCAAATAATCCTTATTCTGAGTTCGCCACTGACAGCCTGCCGATGTAAGAACTGCTTTAGCTACAGTAAGTTGTGAACATTTGTGCACTGGGATGGTATTTAAATTTCGGAAACTGTTCGCATAGCTTCATGAAATTCATGAGTTAATGGCGTCCTGCGTTTCTGTGTTTATGTAGTTTATGACAATATTACTGCATGAAAGAAAATGTGCAGCTGGGGGTGAATCCATTCCGAGTTTAATTACACTTTAATTGATCAAGAGGATCACAGCGGAAAAATCCAGGTTTTTAAACTGCATTTTAAAAATGAGCACTAGAATTTTTTTTGTGAATCCGAAAAAGGCCAAACAAACAAGGCGGAGGAAAAGGTTTACTAAGTTTTCCTTATCGCAACTGAGCCAGACAGTCACTGGCCAGAATTAGAGTACGACATTGTGATATCTCGCCCCGATTTCGGTACTGCTGTATTAGAAACGGTGATGACTGGGTCCGCCGTGTTCCTGACCTAGCTCATTTTCATATCCTGTTCTATACTTAACCCCTTCAGACATCTCTGCGAGACACAAGAGATCCCATGTGCTGGTATAATGTAAAAAAAAAAACCCAAGACAATTCAGTTTCGGAACCTCTAATATCAGCCTTTCCTGGAAGTAGAGAGGCCAGTCTTTCGCAATTAGAGAAATCGAAAGTAGAAATGTGATAGCACCGACAGTATAAGTGAATATCCAATGTGCGGTTTCTATATTTGAGTTGATTCAAGGTCTGTGTTTAAAGAAAACTGACTTTGGACTTTTTGAGAGAGAGAGGGAGGGAGGGAGGGAGGGAGGGAGGGAGGACTTTACGGTGTAGAAATGCAGCACACGGGTCTCTGCCTGAGTAGAGGGACCCTTTTCAGATGGGAGAAGAAAGATGGTGGCCTGGAGCCGTGTTCATGGGCGTTGGAGCCGAAACGGATCCCGATCGCGTGACAAACTGTCGATTAGCTACTTTAGTAATAGTCGCAGATACATGTAGTAGTCTAGCACACAGCCAGCCATGATTCACAATGACGCCATCGTCACGCTACCGTTCAGACGAGTTAGTAAAGTGTTGTGACGCCCAACAAGGGCCCAGTGAGCGAACACATGAGTAATGTCACGCCACGAACCTTTGCAATCTATCAAGGAGTCAAGCACACGTTTTAACCTAACTCTATGGTGCAGTGCAGTGCACACCCCCGTAAGGCAGGTGCAGTTGATCTCTTGTCCTGACATTAAGTTAATGAAAAAGGAAATTGAGGAAAAAATGTCCCACATAGTCCACCTTTCATGCCGTTGCTACTGTGTTAAGTATTTAACATTAAGTACGCACTTAAATAGAATCCTAACATTCTGTATAAAGCTGAAAAGTTACGGTGTGATAGTAACCTAATAACCATTAACTAATCTGTCTGTATTCTAGGCACAGTGATTGAACAACGGACAGGGATTTTTTCCAGTTTATTACTTTCCCTTGTATTTAATAATCAGAGAAAAGGTTGAAAGGTACACATGAAAATTGTCGTTGTCTTACCTTGAGCGATGTTACATAAGCACCCAAGGAAAATCAAGGTAGCGGAAACAAACATGTTAAGCTGTTTCCCCAGTGAAGGGTAGCTTCCTGGTGTCTGTTAGTTCGCTACCTGTGACAGATATAACAGATCCACATTCAGCCTCGCCGACTTTACTGGGAACTACCTAACGGTCATATAAATATTATGCTCCTGCAGCCAGGAAGTGAAACTGTCACTTAGCGCAGGAAAAAAAACAGGTGGTTGAGGGAGGACATATACAGAGTCGTGCAAACGTACGTAAAATAAGGAAGATAAACACGAAGAAGCTCATCACCTTTACAACTGCTCTCCCCACTCCCCCCCACCGCCCCACCCCAAAAAAAGAAGCTGCCAACTATATTATACGTGTTGATGACGGAGCTTGTGCACGACTGTACAAAAACCGTTAGCAAACCAGGAAGTCTAGGTATGTAATGTCAGTCTCACGTGGTTCTGTCCTCTCTTGTAAAACAGTTACAAGCACTAATTTATTCGTTTGCAGCAGACATTTTCCCAAGTGTTCTTTCAGAGATTACCACTACTACATTTTCAGCAAAACTGCAGCAGCAGCTTTATTTTTCGATAGATTAAATCAATACTTCTTTGTGTCTGTTCTTTATTTTTCGTCTTTTTTTTTGTTCTATCTTGTCTTCTAATGTTTTCTTTCGCCTTCCCTTTCTGCAGACGAATTGGATCTGTTGCTTATCACTGTTTTGTTCGACTTGCCGCACAGTTTTAGGGCGACATGAAGAGCTGGTTGTGCAGATAACTTCCCACTCCTCCCTCCTATCCTACAAAAATTAAGCACAAATATTATTTTGTCGGTAAGTTCCATCTTTCGACGAAGCCAGTCACAACTTTTGATGAGGATGGCTTGTCCCCCCTGGATAAAATATCCTCTTCGGTACGACACCCCCCTGGTTTACATGCTGTAAAAAACGGGACACTTCACATGGATTGAACTTGCTAGTGTCAGTTTTTTAGGACTATGTAATATGGACTGGATTGAATGTGTTGGACGTAATCATGGTTGAGACATTGTTTTCTACTCAGGATCACGTGACACAGGGGTGCACGTAAAGTTCATCAGGCTCTAGAGTGATGATTGAATCTTTCGTCTTGTCTATCAGTTACCCAGTGCGTAATGGATATGTGCGTATGAATGATAGATTATTAAAGTTTATTAAAGTAATTCGTTTTAAAAAGAAAACCACTGCGCCATCGTGCATTTAGTCAGAATGGACACGTGCGTACATCTCGCATAACGCCTACACGTGCTTGACCCAGAATGCGCGAATCCGTGCATTTCCGCAAAAGAGATGTAGGCGAGATGCAGGGGCTGTTCTTTTCTGAGTAAACAAATGTTTTCGAGCAGTGGAAAGACAAAGATGAACGTGTTGCTTCTGGAATGAAAGTGAAGTTTTTTTTTCATAAAACGATTCATGAACGAGAAGGAAAGCATGCGATCCTTATTGTCACTGTTCACACCGAAATTATTGCTCGGAAATCCTGGCTGAACTGCATGGGTATTCTCATCTCTTGTTCATGCGTGAAGGTGTACACATGGCTAGTGGGCCTTACGACAATTCTTATGAACAGAATTGCAAATGCGAGAGAATGCTCATGAAAGCCATTCTTGGTCTCCGCAGTGAAATGTAACGTGTTGCTGTACATGGTAGATCGAGGCTAGCCTTACAAGCCCCACGAGCTGTCCAGTCACTTTAGTTGTATTTGTATTGCGATCTTCTGTAAGAACATCGTATATTGGCCGTCTCAGAAAGTATACCTGTCGTATGTTGCCCGTCTCAGAAAGTATGCTCATCATACTTTGCCAGTCTCTGGGCGCTATTACTTTGGGGGAAATTAATACAATTATGATCAAAGCCTGAACTGGTTGCAGGAGTTGTTGATCCTGTCTACTCTACAGTTCACAAAAGCCTTTTCCTTCGCATTTTAAACAGTAGATTTTACGGACGATTATACGTGCACAAAGTGTAGATGTGGACGTTCAGCTTTATTCCCACAGGAAAAACGCATGTCTTGTCTGTGACTGTGTATACATACATATTGAAGAGAGCAAAGTGATATTACTATAAGTGTACATCCTTGAAAACACACGCACACATACTGTTTGGTTTCAACATAGTTTATTTTTCAAAGGGACATGACTAGTACCCACAAAGCGTTTAACTGGTGCCACAGAATTTCTAAAGGGGAACAACATACATTGTGTCAAGAGATATAGTGATAGGAGACGGATGATATCTTTGAATGGAACTGTTTAAAGAGAGCATATATAACGAAAGAAATATCGCAATACAAGGCAAGAACAGAAACAGTTTTTAATCGTCTTTACTGAAAGAGACGGAGGGCAAGATAAAGGCCATGGTCTCTATAAATTAGGTCGAGAATATTTAGTTTTAAATGCGCCGGTTAAAGCATGTCAGTCAGTTGTAGTAGGTGGGAAAGAATAAATGATAATTATATCGACGAGTGCTAGTCTTCTCAGTCTATCTTCATTATATACCCAAGCAAGCGATAACCATGACAGCTTGTCCTGCAAATGACGCAGTGTCCTCATCCTACCAGCAATCATTGTAAATGATGACGTCAACGTATTTGTCTCGGTCTGTTCCTTCTAAAACTGTGTCTTCCAAAACAAATATCGTGAAGAGGAACGGGCCAGTTGCTATGTTTTAGCTTCATTAAATTTTAGTTTCCACGAGGTCGCCCATTTACTTATTTCGTAAATATCGGTTTGCTTTTGTCTTTATCCAGCAGATGAAGGACAAAAAGTACAAAATAGGTACAGAGACAATGTAAGCGACGGTAAACCACCTGCAAACAATGACATGCAAAAAGTAACAGAGATACATCTGTCAGAAATGACAACTTTTTAACCAGTACCATGCTATCGCACGAAATCCACCAATCCTGACCCTGTAAGTGTATACGTCAGGGGTCATTAGTTAGGTCACTGTGCCAAGAAGGACAGCGGCACATATAGCTAATCGGCCAGGTTGAAAAACTTACAGATTGTCACACCGAGAAGTCTCTCAATCAACAGGACAAGAAGCAAAACGAAATATATCTCGAAACAAAGCACACATGATATAAAGTGTATGGAGAAATAACAGGATTAGGAATATGAGGAAAATAAGACACTATTTCACAGTCAGATCTGAAAGAACACGCTCTAAGTTAGGGCGTGCGTGTGGAATCTTCAAGGAAAAAAAGGCAGGAAATGAAGGTATGGAGCTCTCAAGCAATTTTTTTTTACAGAAAGTATTGTAAAATAACAACAGTCATTTATCGAGGACCGCCTCATATACTGCAAACAACCAGTCCTACACACTATGAAAAAATACTAGACCCTCCCCACCACAAAAGGAGAAAATAGTAGGCATACGCACTTTGAAAACACGTGTATCAACAGTTATAATGGCCTTTAAAAATACACTGTCCGAAAAGGTGAAAGATACAGGGCGGTTTATTCAAAACCTCTGACTGAAGCTCTCGTGGGTTCCCCCATACTTAAAGTTCCGATTTAACAGTCCACTAATGTCTTTTTTAGCTGGTATTAGCGTACACGTTCATCTCTGAATGTCTGTGCTGAGCCACTTCATAGCAGTAGCGGTACTGAACCTGTCGGCAAAACAAAAATATCAGAAGCGCAAATTTAGACATTTTATCAACAGGTTTTCATCTGCATGAAACACAAATGTCCATTAAGCTGCACAAAAACTTGGTTATTGTTCAGGTAAGTGTAACTAAAAAGGGGCCATTCAAAAAGGATATATCGACTATAGGAGCATTACAATAGCGTGAGACTCACTCATGATTATTTGAGCAGAAAATCTGACTTCTGTCCAAACCCCTTACCTGTGGCATGCATTCATTATTATAAAAGGCTTTTTTTCTGAGTGTAGGGTTAAGTGTGGGCTTCGTCAATTCACGTTACAAGAAACTGGAGAGGGAGCGTATGAATACTTACCACAGAGGTCAAAGCTTGAGGTCTAACACGGTGTAGTTCCCTCACGGTCGTGTACACGTCAATTTCCTTGTCATGCGTCAGTCGACTGATGACGTCACACAGAACGCTGAACAACCCGCTTTTGGTCACTCCGTCCCTTCACGTCACAAACGTCACAGACACTAAAAATAGCCTTGACTTTCGCTTAGCGTCCGTCCTTACTTAATAACCCACACAGACCACCCACATTTTATTCTCACGTCTAGATAGAAAACATCGATTTAAAACTTAGGTCTTTAAAGCTGGTTAAAAGGTTTAGCTACAGAAGGGATGTAACAAGCTTACAAGCACTGGATGATGACTGGACAGCTGTATTCTTCGGACTGGCGCCGTTCTTCCAGGAAACTCATCAAGGAGAGTAACTCCGAGATATTTTCAGGAGTTTCCTCCGACCAGCCTTCGAATCGCACTAAGCACACGTCATGCCTGTTGTTCGACCCCTGGACAGAAAGAGAATTTTGGACGGGTTCTTTACATGGAAAACGACTTCATTTAATGCAAAACTCTCCTAACTGCGGAGGCTAGAACATGCTAATATGTTGATAACACATGTCAAGCAAAAAACATAAACTTTGCAACATATGACATTCGCTATTTAACAAACAGATCTATCTTTTGATTAAGCTTCTAAACAACAACAAAGACAGTAATTAATAAAAAGACTAATATTTCAAAGATTTCCCCAGCAACTTTCAGGGCAAATCATATCAGGCACCTTCCTCTCGACACTTAGTTCGAACGATGTAAGATGACTGCCCAGGGTGGATGAGTTTGTGAGTTTAACCATGTACGGGTCAGCTTGCACAATAGTCCTTAAATCCACTGGCCAGTACTGGCAGAAGTCCTTTTAACACAAGATACATTTATATACATTGGTGAACAATATAAATTACTATGCTTAAACACGTGGCGACAAACGGGACAATGATCAGACAAAAAGCGTTGTTTACAATATTTCTTTTTTCATTAGTTTTTTTTTTGCATATTTGGGCTTTGTTAGTTTTGTCTATGGGCTATAGCTCATTTAGGAACATGTAACAGACGCACTAAAAGCATACGACATTTGTAAAAGACAATGTCAAAATCTGTCATTCAAATACATTTCCACAGCTGAATCAGATTCTATAGAAAACGCAGAAAAAGTCACAGGACTGGGAAAAGATTGTAGTGTGACCATAAGAACGTAAACATTTTTAAAGTAGAGGACCAAAGTCGATGTAGCATCCCGAATATTAAGAAAGGAAGCTGAAATATTTACTTTTTCTGCCCGCTCACCTTCCCTTTGGCCTCTGTAACGGAGCCCAAGGAAACGATGGTTGTGACGTCATTCCCGTCAACAAGGCGCCAAAAATCCACCAGCGTGTTCGGCAGGGGTAGTTGTGTTAGGATCCTGCCCCTACTGGCGAAATATTCCTGCAGATATACGATCAATTATATTTTGTTCAATCAGTGTACGTATAAAGGTACGAAATAAATACTAGTTTGTTAGCAGAGGGTCCGTTTTCCGATTGATAAAACCGTTAAGATGTATTCAATGTCCGGATCTGGGATGTAAGGCTTTTAATTTCTTGGAAAAGAAAATGTTTCATTACTTCAGAGTTAATAATTAAAAACTAATTCGTTCGTGTAGATGTCTGCCTGCCTGTTTGTCTATGTTATGGGGGTTTTATTTGATATTTTGAGATGTGAGAAGCAGGTGAATGACGCGGAAATAAAGAAGACAGGGAATGTAGTATTCGAGTGACGTACCGACATGAAGGGAGATTACCACACGAGTGACGTACCGACATGAAGGGAGATTACCACACGTGTGACGTACTGACATGAAGGGAGCATAGCACACGAGTGACGTACCGACACGAAGGGAGCCTAGCGGACGAGTGACGTACCGACATGACGGGAGCTTAGTAAACGTGTGACGTAACGACATGAAGGGAGCTTAGTGCACGTGTGCGCACTGACATGAATGGAACTTTGTACAGGTGACCTACCGACATGTAGACAGCGTTGATATACTGATTTCTTTCCGGTACATGTGCTGTGAGGTACACCCGATGTTGATCACCTGTCCGAAAAGAAGTTTGGATGATATAACAGGAAACGGATAGGAAAACAGAGTAAGACTCATAACAGACATAACGGAAATCTTAATTCTATCTTAATCTGCTGCTTGAAACCTCAATCGAGTTTCTCTACTCGTTGCTGGATGAGCAGGTATCAGAGTGTACTGATTAAGACAAGGCAGGCAGGCACACACTGACAGGCCAGCGAACTTACTTGGCAAGGCACTTTGATCCCTGTTTTTCTCTATGTTCTCTTTCTCTCTAGCACCATCGCACGCCTCCTCAGACGTCAAGGATCTCATCTGCATAATTCTCTAACCAACAACACTTCACGTGTTATCACATCTTCTAGCAAACATAACACTGTTATCAGAATCAATTTAACGGCATTTAACTGCTTTAGCCAGTCTTACAATCTTACCGTGCATGTATATCAAATTAGTAGTTTGGGATAATATAATTTAATCACTGACAGCTTAGTTACTAAATTCTCAGATGGAATGCTTCGTATTGAAAAGGTCTATAGGCCAACGTGCAGAGTCACTATGTAAACTTATTATTGCAAGAGCTTATTGAAGACAACATAAGCGTGTGCATGTATGTGTGTGTGTGTGTGGACCAGTCTCCTGTTTTATTTTCTGCCATGAGTATTAATTGCCGGCTTGGCCTTCGTGTGGGTCTCTCTCTCTCTGTACGTGCAGAAGCGGATCTGAGGTGGGTGCGTGTGCGAGCATGCAATATGCGCATGGCGAGGTTCGATAACTATATTAAGACACACAGGACCTTACCTGAAACTCGTCGTCGATCCGCGGGTTCTGTCTGCGAGCGCTGACAGGCTCCGGGAAACTGCTCTCAAACTTATCGAGCGAGAAAGTTGTTCCGCGTCCAGTGTACGCTTCCAGGAGAACTTTGTGCAGAAAGATGTACTGCGTCTGACGTCATGGAGAGGTTAGTCGCATTTGAGAAACTCCAGAGTTTAACCAAAATCAACGGCAAAACAATATCGCCTTAACATTGCTTTGCTTAGTATCCGGACTGTTTAAACTGAGAAAAAACATTTTGGGTTGAAAAAAAGAAGTCCTGGAGTACAGACAGGCAGGGATGCAGTCAGGCAAATAAACTAGCGACGGACAGACGGAGAGAATGACAATATGAAACAGAGGAGACAGCCAGAGTGCATTACTATCATCTATTTCACAAACGCGTGCATTTATTAAAACATTACTTTTTTCTCTCACGTACCAGCGTCTGAACCATGATGCAGCGTTCCTTACGCATTCTGGTCACTTTGCCCAGAACGTTCACCGTGCCCATGGCAACAGCTTCGTCGAAGGCGATGTCAAGTCCGAGGTAGGTTCCAGTTCTACCGACACCAGCACTGAAAGGGAACACAGTGTACACGGGGCGTTGTGTACAACGACATCATGAACAACACAGTATACACGAGGCATTGTGTACAACATCATAAACAACACAGTGTACACGGGACATTGTGTACAACGACATCATGAACAACACAGTGCACACGGGGCTTTGTGAACAACGACATCATGAACAACACAGTGCACACGGGGCTTTCTGAACAACGACATCATAAACAACACAGTGTACATGGGACATTGTGTACAACGGCATCATGAACAACACAGTGTACACGGGGCTTTCTGAACAACGACATCATAAACAACACAGTGTACACGGGACATTGTGTACAACGGCATCATGAACAACACAGTGTACACGGGGCTTTCTGAACAACGACATCATAAACAACACAGTGTACACGGGACATTGTGTACAACGGCATCATGAACAACACAGTGTACACGGGGCTTTGTGTACAACGACATCATGAACAACACAGTGTACACGGGGCATGGTGTCTGACGACATCATCAACAACACAGTGTACATGGGGCATTGTGTACAACGACATCATGAACAACACAGTGTACACGGGGCATTGCACACGACGACTTCATGAACAACACAGTGTACACGGGGCATTGTATACGACGACATCATGAACAACACAATGTAGATGGGACATTGTGTACAACGACATCATGAACAACACAGTGTACACGGGACATTGTGTACAACGACATCATGAACATTACAGTGTACATGGGGCATTGTGTACAACATCATAAACAACACAGCGTTCACGGGGCATTGTGAAGAACATCATAAACAACTCCCCAACCGGTGTTACAAGATGTGTACACTGACTGGAACCTGCAGACTGTCTCTTGTAGTTCTGATCAGAACAGTCGTTGATATTGTATTGTTAGTTTTTAAACGGGTTCCCTTCCTTTTCCGGAAACACAAGTGATCAAGACAAGTGCAATATTTTCAGATAAGCTTTTCAGATTATCTTCGGTCCTGCTGCAGATCATATGAGAGATTTAAAATATCAGCCTGAATCTAAAGCGTGGGGAATATAAAGTTGTTGTAATGTTGTAGAGACTTGTACAACAAACTAACACTCACGTGCAGTGCACGATCACGGGAGGCGGCGGTGACTGCGGTGCGCGTGCCCTGGCAAAGCGCCAGAAGTTGAGGAGGGAGGTGATGGAGGGGGTGCCGTGGTCAGGCCAGGCCAGGTAGTGGTACTGCTCCACCTCCCGCTCCTCAGGGTCCTGGTGGGGGGGGGGGTGAGAGAAAACATCAGGGTGAGGTGGTGTTGAGACTTTCAGGCACATTGTGTTCCCAGTAAAGTTACTATCGTCTTACTAAGGCAGATGCTGGTACAAGTACTTCTACTGGTCTACTTACTGCTACAAATATGTAGCCGTATTAGCTGTTACTGTTAGCAGCGACCAGGTTATAACCAGCGGTACTTATATCCACAAGCAGCTTAATAAATTACAACCAGCTTGAATTCTCTTTTGCAGAAAATGTTTAAGACAATGGGATCTAGTAGGTTTCTTCTTCTTTCCAAACGACCTGTTCTGTCGCCATTATTACTGGAAATGAACACATCACACGTGTATAAACGCACCCCTAAACAGCGTGTGGTTACACACTCACGTCATGTTTCTTGAGCAGAAACGTTCTGACGATATAGTCGGCTCTACGTTGAACGTCCACCCCGGATACTGTCACACACCCGTATGTCACTGTACTGTTCTTGGCCGGCCAGTACTCGGAACATTTGTTCTAATGTCATCAAATAAAAAAATATATCAAAGTATAAGGATAGAGCATGCTATTAAATTGATAACATAATAATATAATAATTTTGACCAATTCTTTCAAAATTCACACCACACTGTAGTTATGTACGTAAGCCCGGAGATTAGGTACACACACATGCAGGACGGGGGGGGGGGAGGATATTTGTTGCTTAACGTCCAACCGCAAAACTATGTGCATATCAGGACGGTGTTACTTAGACAAAGTTAACGTGCTGCCACATGTGGGACTGCTGTCACAACAGAGGCTGCAGTCCCACCCAGTCACACTATACTGACACCGGGCCAACCAGTCCTAGTACTGTTCCCTGTAGTGTCAGGTGTCCGGCAGGGCAGCTACTAGATTGCCAATTTTTAAGACTTAGGTATGACTCGGCCGGGATGCGAACCACCGACCTCCCGCCTCGGAAGCGGACGCCTTAACCACTGGACCACCGAGGCGGTGCAGAATGGGAAAGAGGAGACAATAGACAAATATAGAACACTACACGTTTCTCGTTCGAATTCAGGACGGGTCAAGGATAAAGAGTGCAAACAAAGCCAAACGTGACAGTCGTGGACCACAGAGGTTGTGAGAAAATTTTACGTTTTATCCTCATACCTTAACTATGACCATGGGTATTTATGGCGCGGGGGGGGGGGTAACCACGTCAAGCTTGTTACCTCCCTTGTCTCACCTGTCCTGCCTCTGTAGTGTTTGTAAGCATGACTATTTGCGTTATCTCCTCTTGCCACACCATGCGCCAGAAGTCTCCTACAGTGTGGTCACGAGGTCCTGGAAATGAAGACTAATCTTATTTTGCCACTTTATTTAACACTTTAAAGGGCGCTATATTAAAATATTTAAAAAATTTTATATCAACACTAGCCAGGGGATCTTTCCCTGCCCTTCTGTAACCTCAACCCCTACCCCTTTACTTACCCCCCTCCCATCTCTAACCCCTACCCCTTACCTAACCCTTACCCTTGCTACTGACTCCCTATTTTCAAGCGAGGCAAGGGAAAGTACTCTTCATAGGAATGGAAAAAGACTGTCTGGTGATCTCCCTTGCTTATTTAAAAAATAATTTAACAATTTTATTTATATATGTATCAGATTTTTAAAAAAAAGTTTGCATCGATAATATTTATGGAAAATCAAGCAGATGTAGGTATGAATTATTTCGAAACATTGTGATCTCGATAAATATAAAAAAGAAGTATTTAAAAAGTTGAAAACAGCAAAAGAATGGCGATGGCGGCATTCTTATCATTAGAAAACACGAGACCTACCCTGGGTGGCGATGTACTTCTTCTCATGCTGAAAGCCCTGTCGGATAGCAGTACAAACATTTGTGTCAGTGCTAACTAACAACTGACTTTCTTAACATACAAAATTGTGAATGTAACCGTTCATTTAAACTGTTAGGACTCTTTAAATTACGTAGTTTCGGGACGCTGAAAAATAATCATGACGACAGATGTGTTGAAATGATTTATATGATGCCTGTTGTGATAGGGATGACGATGATGATGATGATGTTGATGGTGGTGGTGGTGGTGGTGGTGGTGGTGGTGGTGGTGGTGGTGGTGGTGGTGGTGGTGGTGGTGGTGGTGGTGGTGCAAAAGAAAGATGAGGTTGAGGCGATGGTGATTACCGAGATGTAGCTGGCGTTGATGTAGTCAGTTGCTGTGCCTTTGCTGTAGCCGTCCTTGAGGATAACCCGGCTATGATCGTCTGAAGTTATAATTTACAGAAAAAAATTATTGCACTTTAATAGAAACTAGACCGTGTTTTAAAAGGGTGGAAGAAAGAAAGAAATATAGAAAAAAAAGAGAGAGAGAGGAAGAAAGTAAAGAAAAAGAAAAAAGACAGACAGACAGACAGACAGACAGACAGACAGACAGACAGACAGACAGACAGACAGGAAAAGAGAATTAATTAGAAACGGTGATCGCACGGTGGGATAGGCTGTTGGCCAAACACATATTTCGGAAAACCTTCCATTAAACCCTCACAGCTAGAGTAGCCCCCTTACTTTTCTCAAAACCTGTTTCCGGCTGAAACGAATTCACCAGGCTTCTTACTACATCATCTTCAAGGCGATTCCACTAACCCATCCACTAGAACTAACCGTATTCTTATCTCTGCGAGCCCGAAATTATCCGCTCCCAGACTGACAATCTGGGAGTCAGATTAATTTCACTAGACACTCCTCGCTCCTCCCTTCAACCTGCTCTCTGCACCTGGGTTGTTAATTAACCTAGTACACTCACATAATCACCTGGTCTACACGCAGTGCCTCAACACTAAAAATCACAAGCTTTCCACACTCTCCCAGGGCCGACATGAGTCAAGAAGAAGTCCCGTCGGCAACCCCCCAGGTGTCCTACACCCGAACTGTACAGACGATACGTTGACCACGGTTTGGGTGCTACCCTCCTCTCAGAGTATCAGCTGCTACAATGCATTCAGTACATACAAACCTTCCGCCTCGCCGTACAGTACGCCAGCTACCCTCTAGATCTTCTGTCATCTACACCACTCACTGTCGTACTCCAGCCCACACACAGCAACAAACACACCGAGCCTCGCCCATTGCCATCACTCACCACCCCCACAACCTTCCTGTACGTAGAATCCTCCTCTCAAACTGCCACCTACTTTCCAAACCGGAACCACAACTCTTCAGTTATCCCCTCTCCTGGCATCTCTGCTGGATAAAACCTACAAGATCTGGTTCACTCTAAGCTGAAAATGCGCACCCTTTCCACTCTGTCCTTTGGCACAACCCAGTGAAATGTTTCCCGCTGTCACACACGCCCACACCTTAACACGACCACAGCTCCACACACTGGGAACCATTTTTAGTATCAAACGTCACCTGCACTAACAAAATCATCGTTTATGCCATCTCATGCATTATCTGCCCGCTATGAAAGCAATACACACATGGCAGGACTGACGTGTATCGGTTCTTTTTGATGTTAGCCTGAAGTTTTCCCACCTGGTGACTGTCTGCGAGTCCTTTCGGCAGTTGCTGTGTACACAGGTAAAGAGAACACCTGTAAAGCACTCAGGTGATAAACACAGAACGTCAAAATTCAATATATTTTTGAGGAAGCATATATGTTCTCTATTCATTCTCACCCAGGCGCAAACAAGCATTAGGTGAGCACCCTCAGTGTTACAGCCAGCATTACCATTGGCTCCACTTTTCTTTCTAAGCACAATTCGTCATAAAAAAAGGTCAGTTAATGTTTACGATAATTAAGAATCACAGTTTGCAAGTTCTAAGTTTAAAGGAATGGGTGGTGGGTCGTGGTGGGTGGTGGTGGGTGGTTGTGGGTGGTGGGTAGTAAGACAACTCAAGACAGAGTGTAACAACAACCTTAAACTGTCCCGGAAGCTCATCAGAAGCCAGAATGTCCACCAGAGAGCGCTGCACGCTGTCCAGTTGAGGGTTGGATGCCTTAAACGTGGCGTACACGTTGTCATTGAAGTAAACGCTGTCATCGTTGTCTCTAAACTCGGCGGGTTCCTCACCAGCCACCTGTACGGCCAGAGCGCTGTTATCGGCAGAAACAGCCGGTTCCTCCTCTCCCTGACTCATCACGTTCATGTAGATGCGATCATCGGCCCGTGGCGTCGGAACCTTTTCGTGGATCGCTGAAGGTTTGACGATTGGAAGCACATGTGCACTGGGCTTGCTGTTCGTTTCGTCTTTAGTTTGACAGACAGAAATGGTTTTATTTCCCTCGATTAGAATTTTGCAGGAAATCTTTTATTATTTTTAAATAGTAGCTATTACATTTCTGAAAGTGCAAATTAAATAAGAAAACAGTTTCCCACACAAAATTTTTATTTGTCACTCGGCGATTTCTACAGTTGATATTGTTGTTACAAGGCTATGTTTTCAGATTAATTTGGTACAAAGGCTTTTGTTATACTTTCTTATTGTGAACTGCTGAATTCAGTCAAAAATAAAACCTTTAGCTGTGGAGACTGGTAGGGACTTGTAGTCAGTCTGTGTTCTGTTTCCTCTTGTGTCAGGGGCATGAACCATTTCCGGTTTTTGTCCAGCAAGACGCTTGCGTCTGGCAGAAAACATGGTATAGCTGTTTAGATAATCTTTATGTTTACTGGTTCTAGAAAATTTGACTTAAGACATGAAACTCATGCTTTTCGCAAATCAGCTCAGTTATGAGAGGGAGACAAATAATGACGTCGAGAGGAAAAAGAGTTGAGGCAAAACTGTGTAATTTTATCTGCAAGTTGAAACGGTGGGAGAAGCAACGTGATCGCTTCCCACTGTTATTGCATCTTCATGACATAAACACTATTTGTAAGACGTTTACTGATGTGTACACAGTTCTTAGCATTATTGAGTCTGTGTGTGTTTATATGCTTATGTACATGTGTTGCTGCGTTTGTCGGTGCGAGTGCATGTGTGCGTGAGTGTGCATGCGCGCGCTTGAGTGAGTGAGTGAGTGAGTGAGTGAGTGAGTGAGTGAGTGAGTGAGTGAGTGAGTGAGTGAGTGAGTGAGTGAGTGAGTGAGTGAGTGAGTGAGTGAGTGAGTGAGTGAGGGAGTGAGTGAGGGAGTGAGTGAGTGAGTGTAAAAACCGGAGAGCTAGCAGAAATAATTTATAATTAGCCTCATGAACTGTTATAGCTGATTGTCAAGTGGGTTTTCATAACAGTCAAACAACTGACTTTTGTGCTGTGTATTTTTCCTCCCTAAAACAAAAGGTGGGATCTCTGTGTGCATGCGTACGAGCGGATGAAACGATAGAAAGGGACAGTCAACGCGAGTTCGTGAACTGTTTCGGCCGACTGCCAGAAGTCAAAGGGAGAAAACCCTGCAATGTCCAATGTCTCACCTGATCACGATGAAAACGACGACGCCAGCAAGAATCAAGAGAAAAACTACTGCAGCAGAGACTCCCCCAGCAACTACAGCGTTGACTCCAGCGTCGACACCATCATCGACTGCAACACAAGAAATACATCGGTGATGGAAGACTTCATTTTCTTTATAAACATCAGTTTTATTTTCTTGTGCTGACCATTAAAAGTCTTTGATGGCCAATTCCTGGCTCTTTACGATATCATGCAGAAAATTCGCTAGAGACTTCCACACTGTAAGTAGTTTTAACCCACAATCTATCCAGTTATTTATTCTCCTCTTCTCTGATAATATAGCTTTTGTTTTTTGATTGCTGGATTAGTCTTGAAAGTCAAATATTCTGAACAGACAAGCAAAACAATGAATTTTAGTACTTAAGTAAGTCTAATACTTTTGGTTTGATTCCTAGAAAAAAGAAGAAATTTTATTGGCTTCGAAATAGTAAGTACGTGTAAATTTCTTAGGAACTGTTTTGCTAACCTGTTGCGTATATTTGTAAGTATTAGAAGACCTTTCTGTGAGGGCACGCAAAGCAGTAATTTATAGTATTTAAAAGCACTGTGGCTTCTTGGAAACCGTATCCATTGCATTTTATTTATTGGACACTCGGGTGCAGGCAGTCTATTTCAGGAAACATTTATAGAAGTGACAATGATATGCAAGCATATGTATGTAGGCCTATATATATATATAAGTATCATATCCACACACATATACATAGATATGAATACAAATGCAATGAAATCCTCAAGCAGATGCATCAATATCTTGTGCTCTACTAGAACAAAGTATTTTATCTCTACACATGTACAAGAAATCGTGGTCATCATCTTATGTCATATTTTATACTGCATCCTGCAGCGGGCCTCTAATTTTAAATACATAACTCACCAGACTAAAGTGAGTTAACACTAGTTTTTAATTTTCCTATTTTGCATCTTACTTTTAGAAAGTGAAGGTGCAGCCAGTTTTTATGCGGACTAGAAATATGAGGTGACATGCTCATAACAAACTATTATTAAAAGTATTTGAGTTTTGCAACGAGAGAGAGAGAGAGAAAGAGAGAGCATTGTCCACACTAACCTCCCATACGAGCATCGCACAAGGAGTTTTGGTAGCCACTCTGACACCCAGACGGGCACACACCAGTTTCATGGTGACACGCCCTTCCCTCGGCGCAATGACCACAGGTGAGGTTACACTTGTCTCCATGGTAACCCTCATTGCAAGCTTAAAGTGAAGGTTATGCAAGTGGAATGTAACTTAAATAAATGAACAAATAACAAAATGGGTCATTATTAACAGTGAGGAAAAGTCGTGTGGCTTGGTAGAACGTCACTACTATCATCTTCGTTCTAAAAATCGTTATCAAAGTGGAAATCTATCCCAGACAGACCACTGTGACAAGGACACTGAGTCAAGGGGAATGTCACATTACTAGGACAGAAAATCACCGTTTCGGGGCATTACCCCTTCATCAGGACACAGCACACAACACAAACCAAGGAATATCCAATTATAATGTATGAGAGAAAGAGACATACAGGTTTAGTTACCGACATCATGCGATAGTGAATGAAATCTTGTCACCATGTCAGCCGTACGTATACTATGCTCATAAATTGTCAGCAACACATGAGCGTGTGGGAGAGGGAGTATGCAGCTGTACGACTAAAACTAGTGACTGCAGCTTTGAGTACATGTGGTGACAACAAGGAAACTGGGCTAAACTAAATACTAAAACAAAGTCCAAGTTTGGGGGCATTACCGTTTCATCAGTAAACAACACACAACACAAATGAAAAAATTAATAGATTTTAACAATATCTAATGTATATATTTGTTAAAATGATAACAAAACCTAATATCAAAAATTATTTTTTGTTCTGTGTTGTGTCCTCAGCTTGGCTCAGATGCCCTGTTGCCAACAGTGCTGCGACCTTTTTTGTGTTTTCAGACATCGAAGCACAATCACACTGCTATTTCTGGCGTCTTTTGTTCTTACTTTTATTGCATAAACGTCCTTGATAACCCCTCTGACATCCGGAAGGACAATCACCAGAAATGGGGTCACATGCACTGTCATGCGCACACTTGCCGCAAGAGTTGGCACAGTTGTCTCCATAGCGACCCGCAGTGCAGTCTTGAACAGAAGGGAGAGAAACGAATGACTTTCAGTATATAGGCCTACATTTACACTCTCAGATTAATCAGCTGCTAAATGCACAATACAAAACATTGTAAAATTGTCATTTTTCTGTATCGTCTTTTGTTCTTAATTACTAACAGACAGTTACCCAGGTATTACACTTACTGTCATGACAGAAGGGCGGTTCATAGCGACCCTGACATCCTCCAGGGCACGTGCCGTTTACATGGTGGCATGTTTCTGGTCTCAAGCACTCGCCACATGGGTATGTGCAATTGTCTCCATAATAGCCTCCCGAACAAGCTGGAATTGGAATTGTTCAGGAAAATGAACTGTTTGGCAAAGATTTCAGGAATAGCAACACGTTTATGAGACTTAACATTTATCATTTTAAGCAATCGTTTTATTTGAATGCGTGCTGAGAGACTTTTTAAAATTCCAAAGATAAATTTTCTGATCATTGTTTACTTGCCTGGAGATTTTTTTAAGGAGAAGACAATTTGATCATAGAAGTTATCATGTGAGCAGCGAGGCAGTATGTGCATAATTGCCATTTTATGTAGGTTTAAAAACTTCTCTTACTAGCATTGCAAAGAGACGGTTGATATCCCTTTTGGCATCCGGCGGCACAAACACCAGTTTCGGGGTGGCACGCGTTTCCGTCAGCGCACCGGCCACAGGTGTCGTTGCAGTCCTTTCCGTATAAACCTTGTGGGCATGCTTGAGTTCAAAGTCAGTATAAACAAGTATAGTGTAAGGGAGGAGAAAGGGGAGGTTAATTTGTAACCGTGTGCATTTGGGTTTTTTATCCGGAAGGCTGATTGATTTATTTCTCAATTGAAAGTGTCAGTAATTATCGGAATAAAGATCAGTTATTATTGGCATGCATGAAGACGAGTGCGTTTCCATCTTTCTCAACACCACCGTACCACGACCCGTCAAATACCTCACAACATGACGCGTAGCGTACGTTATACATGTGCATGCAGCCATACATCGAGCTGCGTAAACACCACACACACACACACATAAACGTACTCCCTTACATCCATACAAATACAATGGTGTATGTGCTTAAATCTGACTTTGACATGTTTCGAACACATTATCACGAGCAACCTTCTCCAACATACATTAGTCACTTGACTCATTCAGAACATCCTTAACAGGACGAATATGCGTCCATGTTCGCCGAACCTCCCCCTTTTTATAACGGACTAGGGCTGGCTTGCATGAGGGTTCGTATCTTCTGTTTAAACGTAAAAGTGAACGTAAAATACACAGGGCGAACGGACCTTAACACCGCTCTTATGACCGGCGGTCCAGATACGAACGCTCATCCAAACCGGCCCAGGGACTGTATTCATGACCAGTGGCTATTTAGCCTCCGCTAAACCTAATTAGTGCCGGTTAAGGAACCGAAGGTTAACATTCAAGTGTTGTCGATGTAACTGCTAACTCATGAGCGACTAACCACCTCTCGTCCGCTAACCGGGGCTATTTTTGGATACTTCGGGATAAACTGTCACTATGCCTACGTTCGGAGTCACATTTATTTCCCACTTGAACACATGTTTGTGTGCGTGTGCGTGTGCGCGTGTGTGTGTGCATTTTCCAAGTGTGTTTTGTAGCCTTTATTTTGTAAGCGTTTAGAGCTCTCAAGAGATGAGGCGAGTTTATTTCCAATCATCATTTTAATTATAAGATATCCAATTTATCGTCGGTTTTCGTACTTAAGGGGAGTGGACACACCGTTAAGTTAACGGTGGTTAGAGGCCATTGGTTAACCCCGAAGACGTCCATGAGTTCCCAACAAAGTTTGCTACCCTATGGTTAGTAACGTGATAACGATAGGTTTAGGCTGAAACACCGGCCATGAATACTGCTCCAGAAGCCACAGTTAATTCCTTCAGTTAAGAAAAGACTTTAAGTTTTGCGTACAAGAAAAATAGAACGACCAAAGGCGCGGGCCCAACACTCCTTGTATGCGGTAATGGGTTGGAATGGAAGCAAATAATTTCTCCTGGTAATCACGCATACTATAGTGATGTTAATTGCTTTTGTTTGTACATGCACTTGTGTATTACTAATAAATGCTGTTAATTTAAATAGCTCCTTTCAGAGCTCAACCCGCTTTAACAATTTTTTTTATAAAGAGTCTCGAAAAAAAGACACGTTTGGCTCCTTTTGAATAAGTACTCTGAATATTTGATTACTGACGGTGAAATCTAATGCCTCTTAAAGATAATAGATTGCAATGATTTGTACTGTATTGTATTGGGATTTGCTCTTTATGTTAACTTTCTTACTTTCATTACAAAACGGTGCCTTATAGCCGCTCCGACACCCAGAAGGACAAACGCCGTTCACAGGATTGCATCTCGGTCCCTCCGAGCAGTTGCCGCATATGTAGGTGCAGTTATCGCCATAGAAACCTTCTGCACAAGCTACAATGCGAAATTCAGGTGTTACAGACATTTAGAGGGGTTCACATTGTTGATTATATAATAATCAGATCTTGAGGAAACTGCAACGTCATTTTACAGGCGCAGGTCAATATATTAAAACTACTTTATATATTTAAAAAAGTTGTTTTTTTCTAGTACTTAGACCCGTTGTCTCCTTTACATCTTTAATGAAGGCAACAAAACTAACGATCTCAGTCGTCGGGTTGGTGGTGTCCAGCGATATCACATTAGCCTTTGCGTCACATGCCGACTCCTTCGTTCACACCAGAGGAAACCAATTAGAAACAATGTACTTACTCTCGTTACAGAACGGAGTTACATATCCTGTCTGACAGCCGTCCTGACACACCCCTGTGGTAATGTTGCACGTTGTGTTACCTGCTGTACACTGACCGCATGTCTTGTTACAGTTGTGGTCATAGAATCCAGCCGAACATGCTGAACAGGGTTGTGAGAAGGTGAAATTCAAAGATGTTTTTCATCAAGTTTCATTACAGAGGCGCACCAACACAATCGATGTTGTGAACCCACAAACATCAAGAACATTATCAAGCACACTTGTATTGGGAGTTGTGTTACCGCAGTAGGTTCAACTTTGTGTATAGGAAAGATGCATGAACGAAAATTTTAGCCAGCAGAGAGAGGTGCAAAAAAGTTATAACTAATCAAATAACCTGATCTGTAAAATCTACAAGAGACTGAAGATGAGTTTTCGACAAAAAAAGCTTCAACCAGTTGATAGCAGGGTTGATTTTAAAATAAACAGCCTCCTGATATAAGTCGGTCTGTGAAACATTGGGTAAAGCGAGTCGAGTGCTCGGGTTTGCGTAAGGAGTCCTGTGCTGTACAGTCGGTGCCAGAACTCACACTTGTTGCACAGCAGGCCCTCCCACCCCGCCTCACATCCTGACGGACATTCCCCAGTTTGCTGGTCGCAGACGACATCCTGGCAATGACCACACGTCAGGTTACAAAAGTCTCCATAGAAGGCCTCTTTACAACCTTTAACATTCAGAACAAGTCACGAACTTAAAAGCATAATGACTAATCAAATCTTAAAACAGCAGCTAAAAGACCTTTTTTCTTTTTCTTCATAGAATCACTATTAGGAATGCATGTTGATGTACTAGAATTAATGATATGTTACAATGTGGGTAGACGCGATTAGAGAGGGAGGGAGGGAGGGAAGAGATGGTGCATTCAACGTAGAATGGCCATAGGGCGAGGCCATATACAACGCTAGCTTGTTGTTGATAAAAAAATAATAAGAAAGAGTGTGTTAGAAGTATGCTGCAGGATAATATAAAAACTTTGGACATTAAATATATCTTGGCAATCTCCCTTTTGTATTTTTCTTTTGACTGTTGCTTAATGTCCGGCCGCAAAGTAGAAGCATATGAGGACAGTCCCTTTTGGATTAGTTTATTTATTTACACCATGCAAAACAGAGAGACAGACAGACGGACAGACAGACAGACAACGAACACCTAGGGAGGACAGTTGCATTATAGGCACAGTGTTTGAGCATCAACACTGCTCAAAATGTCCTTTTTTTCCCAAAGAGAAAACTTGCATATATTAGTAAAATATAACATATTCGACAGCAAAATTGTCAGACTACCAAAGGCTCAATAACTCAAAAGAAATTTTCTCTCAGACAAAAAATGGCAACACGTAATACAAATTGCATTTATTTTCAGTGATAATTAGTGATGCATAATTGAAGGATCAAAGAGAAGAAAGGAGGTGGAAAGAAACAGACAGATCTTATCATTAGTTTGATATTTTTGTTACTTATAATGTTCGTACTTACCGTTCGGGCAAGTCCCATAATAGTTGTCACATGTCTCATTCTTACAGTTCCCCATGCATTGCTCGCCACACATTGGTCCATAATGGCCAGCGGTGCAAACTGAAGAATTAGAAAAGTTTTTTTTCTTTCATATAAAATTAAATTACTTTAAAAATTCTCACGTAAATGACTTCTGTATGCATTTTATGCTTGATCCTGTGCGCATGTTCGAGCATGTGCGCAAGAAAATACGTGCATGCCTACATGCGTGCCTGCATGTGTCGTTGTGCTTGTGCGTGTGTGTGCGTGCGTGTTAGACTTTGTAACTGTCTCCCTGTCCCATCTCACGAATATTGGGTAAAGTATAAACAAGATCTCACCCCACACTTCCAGTTCACAGAAGTTTAACATGTCGTTTGTTTTCTTTAGGGTGACGTTCCTCCCTCTCACAGGTTCGTCACAGGTGATGTTGATTATCAGGTGGTTACCGTTTTGGATAGTGACACACAGCTTGTTATCCACACGTAGCTGAGCACCATTCAGTCGGCCTCGATCTTTGAAAAGCATTGTTGCTTCTTTTTTTTAATAGGATACATGTAAACTAGGTTATAGTTTATCAGTTAAAGTGTATCGGCTATTTAAAAGCCACTTTTTTATTTTATGCATAAACTGTAAAAAATTTTAAATTCGCAATGCGTGACGGTTGAATAAACATGTGGGGTGGGGGGGATGGCGATGGCTCCGTCACCGTCCAAATTGTTAGACTCAGTGACTCGATCAAATCGTCATTTCATGTGCATGCGTCTCCAAAAAACTCAAGAAATGTACAGGTGTAGCTCTGTCTACACAACATATCAACACTGTACAGGTGTAGCTTTGTCTATCTAAACAACATATCAGCACTGTGCAGGTGTAGCTCTGTCTGTCTACACAACATATCAACACTGTGCAGGTGTAGCTTTGTCTATCTAAACAACATATCAGCACTGTGCAGGTGTAGCTCTGTCTGTCTACACAACATATCAACACTGTACAGGTGTAGCTCTGTCTATCTAAACAACATATCAACACTGTGCAGGTGTAGCTCTGTCTGTCTACACAACATATCAACACTGTACAGGTGTAGCTCTGTCTGTCTACACAACATATCAACACTGTGCAGGTGTAGCTCTGTCTCTCTACACAACACATCAACACTGTACAGGTGTAGCTCTGTCTGTCTACACAACATATCAACACTGTGCAGGTGTAGCTCTGTCTGTCTACACAACATATCAACACTGTACCAGTGTAGATCTGTCTATCTAAGCAACATATCAACACTGTGCAGGTGTAGCTCTGTCTATCTAAACAACATATCAACACTGTGCAGGTGTAGCTCTGTCTGTCTACACAACATATCAACACTGTGCAGGTGTAGCTCTGTCTCTCTACACAACATATCAACACTGTACAGGTGTAGCTCTGTCTGTCTACACAACATATCAACACTGTACAGGTGTAGCTTTGTCTATCTAAACAACATATCAACACTGTGCAGGTGTAGCTCTGTCTGTCTACACAACATATCAACACTGTACAGGTGTAGCTCTGTCTATCTAAACAACATATCAACACTGTGCAGGTGTAGCTCTGTCTATCTAAATAACATATCAACACTGTGCAGGTGTAGCTCTGTCTGTCTACACAACATATCAACACTGTGCAGGTGTAGCTCTGTCTCTCTACACAACATATCAACACTGTACAGGTGTAGCTCTGTCTGTCTACACAACATATCAACACTGTACAGGTGTAGCTCTGTTTCTCTACACAACATATCAACACTGTACAGGTGTAGCTCTGTCTATCTAAACAACATATCAGCACTGTGCAGGTGCAGCTCTGTCTATCTACACAACATATGAACACTGTACAGGTGTAGCTCTGTCTGTCTACACAACATAACTGCACGTGGAGGCTGCTCTGTACAGCTCTCCTTGTGTCGGGTGCTTCCCCCTCGCTGTGATTTCGCACTATGGGGGTATGGGGTCAAGTTAGTAAACTATGCACTGAAAAAACATACCACCCCCCTACCTACCTCCATACTTTTAAACGGTAGTACATTTTTTCCCAAATAGGGGATATTTTCCGTCTCTGAAAATGCTGTTTCGGCGAACTTGGAACAATCGAATAACTTCATTATTACCAAAAGCGAGGGGAAAATAAGCGAGTTGTTCGGTTTTCGTGCATGGGGAAGTCAAGGAGCCTATTCATGGCGGCTATGCTCCAATAAGTAAGCTGTTCTGGGTTCTTGCATAGGGGGCCGCCAGACTAGAAGATGCAGTAAGATGGGCAGTGCGTACAGTTTCATGGTCTGAGGAAAGACCAAGTGACCAGGAAATAATCCTCGACCACCCCTGGATTAGAACGTGCGACATCCAAACCCTAGTCCGCAGCTCTACCTGGCAACCTATTCAAGACCCCCGTGGTTTGTCTCTCTAAATATCTTCCGTGCAGTACTATCTACTATCTACTATATAGATACTATGAGAGGGTAGGTCCCTGCTCCTTCTAGGCCAAAGACAAAGCGGTGGGTCCCTGTTCCTTCTAGGTCAAAGACAAAGCGGTCAAACGGCCGCAAGGGTCATATCTTGCCAGCAGCGATCGGCAAGTTCTTCCTGCGACAGGCGACAGGCAGTGACTTCACTATCTAGCCACCCCCATCGCCCGACAGTAAACTTCGGCTGTATCCAGAATTCTGCGCTATGCAAACATCCGTTTAAAGGCCGACTCAGTTGGTCTGTTTCAACACGACCCGACTACACAAACTCCATTACTCTCAGATAAAAATTACCACGTGCACATTATGCGAGTAAGCTGAAAGGTTTCAGTAAAAATACATGTTATGGTGGTTCCCCCAACAGATTATCAATACTTTAAATATCATCTAGGGATTTTTTTACATTTGTAATGCAACTGGCAAGTAAACGTATATATATATATACAAATAAATCACATGGCCTCAAATAACACTACAACAGAGGAAACTTTTAAGACTAATTGGTCCTCAAGACGAGATATGCAATACTGACTTACAATAAGATAAAATTCTAAATAGCTTACAACTAATCCTGTTGTAGATAGTGATGTTCGTGACGGTAAAATCACCTCCAAGATCCACTGACCACAGAGGGTCATTTCCATTTTCAGAAGTGTGGACACAATTAATGCCGGGTCGAGAATCGTCCCCGTTTGGGTTGAGAACGAGTGTGTGACTTCTGTTCCCATTGACCGCCAGACAAGAAGAACCTGATTTTTCATTCTGACTACTGTAGTATGAATTCATATAAGTCTGTTTTCCAAGGGCCACGTTTTCTGCACAGATTAAATGTTGATCGCAAAACGACTACGGCAGTAACCAGGAAAGCTGAACTATACATAAAGCTCCCTAATACTAAAGCTCAAAAGAAACTTTCGCTAGTGCGCACAAATGAAAAAAAAAAGATAATTGATACCAACTTCATTCATATTTAATATCCATTTTATGCCCCATTTCATGTATTTCAAATTAATGAACAGGACTGTATTCCAACAAAAGCCAATGATGTGTTATAATCTTGAGTTATCAGTTAAGCAGACTTCTGTCTTTATGTTCCCCAAATCGTGAGAGTTCAGGTGCAGGCACTATTTATTATTTTTTTCTGAACTTCATCCCGCACCCTTCACCTTGATTACCCCTTTTGGACCCTGCCTTTAATATTTTCCCCGTTTATTCTCATCTTTTGTACATTTGTTTTCTAAGTCGCATCGAAATTAAATGAAGGAAATAAGTTCCCCACATCAAGATGAAAATGTTGCGACGTTTATACCTGTCAGGCAGTTGATAGCACTTGGCCAACATCTGTTGTCTGTGATACATCCACCGGAATTCTTGCATGAACAAACAGATTCCCCTGATGAAACAACAGGCAGAAAACAATATCAACTAGTATTTCTTTTTTTAAAGGGAAATGTATGTTTACTTGAGCCCGCTATAGAAGCATGTATCTTCACGTCAGAGAACACATACACAAACACAAATTACCGCAAATTATCTCTCACCCGCTGACATTTTATTTTCGGCAAGTATGACGGTTATCAGGCACGGGAAAATTCTTCGGTGTCTATCCCAGTGGCTATTACCTTTTGAAACTCAACTACCAAACGGAAATTTCCGTTTGCCCAGGGGTTTTCTTGTCTTTCCTTCTTAAAATTAAAAACAAGGGAACTGGACCACGCTAGAACAGAACAAAGACGAAGACAATCGAACGGGACAAAGACGAAGGCAATCTGCATGTTTCGGGGCACTACCCCTTCATCAGGACGACACAAAAACTACGAAAAACAAAAGCGAAAAACAAAAAGACTTATTTGCGGTAGATGTGGCGCGTGGGCTGAATAGCAGGAAAATCTTTCCTTCTGTTTCCTTGTTTCTTTTTGCTGATATGGCCGTTTGTCTTGATAGCCACATTATTAAGACTACAGATAAAATTTAAGTACGTAGGAAACTCTCATTCACGAAATTGGAAAATTTGGCCTTCTGTGGGTTTAATAATAAAGTGAGATCTCCTACAGCGATTCAAAAGCTAAAAAATCAGAGAGAAGGACGGACAAACAGACAGACAAGCAGGCAGACAGATAGAAGAAGTGGAAAGAATGAGCTAACCATTTATATTTGCTGTCAAAATGTCTCAGTGCTTTTTCCTCCCATTCGTTATGGCGGTGTTAGTAATGGTGTTACATGACATTATGTTATTCCCATTTTGAAAGGAGTAAGCAGACATGACATCTACACAAAGCAGCGTTTAAGGTGGTGATGTTACCTTTGCAACCAGAAGTGTTAAATAAACAAAATCAGAAAATAAGTCAACCATCTCAACCGCACGTAACTTTTCCATTGCTCTGTCCTGTAATTATATGCTAATTCTTAATATAAAATACTATAAAGGGAAGTTGTGAAAAGGCGAAGGTCGGTTGTAAAATTTACTAATTGCCCAAAGACTTTTCTCTGTGAGATTACGTCTTTATGACACTGTTAACGCCGTTTCATTCACGATAATGCACTAATTAAATGCAGACCCATTTTGCGCTGTAAATGTAAAAACAGAACAAGACATGACGCATTCGGAACATATCACATAACGTGAAGAGTACAATGAAAACGCGCCACTTTGCTGTGGTTCCAGCATTTCGAATGACTATAAAACAAATAAGTTAAAAACGACTTTCCAGATAAGTGTCGTCACTTCCATAAAAAATGTCTATAAAGTCTTCTATTTGTTAAACTAACTAAAGTCATTCCTTCAAAAAATGTAAACTAGCATCTTGTAACGAACTAATTGTACACTGACCTAGGAAAACATATAAACACGAATGAAGATCCAACATTATTAGATATCGTTTCTAAACCAGAACCAAATACACTTTGAGTTTGCTACTAACAGTGTGTCGATGTACAGACTGCTTAAGATCCAGTAAATTGTGGAAACTTTTGCACTAGGGTTGGTATTTAAACCTTCATGGACTACATAACTTAATGATGCTAAAAGTTTTCGTGTTTATGCCATCGCTGTTAACATCATTGATAATATCACTGCTTGTAAACGAAAGGTAAACGTAAACTGCAGATGGATAACAACCTTTTAATTGATCAAGAAGCTGCCAGGGGAAACCTGCATTTACAAACTGAATACAAAACGTGTTTGGGGAAAACACACAAACCAAGTTTTCGGAAACGTTGATTGGAAATTGTGAAAATATCCGGCTGGTTTTAGGCAAGCAATGTCTGCTTCTACCATCTACTTCTGATTCGCCGTACCAGAATGCGGCCAGGTCCGGCTGCATGGACATTCGTTCATATGCAAAAGTGCACATAAAATACACAATGTGAACTAGAATTGCGACTGTTCTTATGACCAGAAGGGCAGATATGAACACCTGCACAACCCAACCCTGAATTTTAGTCATATGTTCCTTATCGCAACTGAAATTTGAACCAGGCAGTCACTGGAGAGAACTGAAGTACGACTTTTAAATATCTCCCGCTGTCTTCAGGACTTGAACATCAGAAACCGCGATGATTGTGTATCCGTCGTATTTCCTGACCGTGCTGACCTTTAAATCCTGTTCTATACCGAACCACTCCAGAATTCTACGCGACAGCGGACTGATCACATGCTGGTAGAATGTAAAAATAGAATCAGACGCTACGCATTTGAAACATGTCATACCAGCCTTTGATGAGGTCAACGGGACTGTGTGACAATCTCCTCGCAAAGCGCCGCCTGCCGGAAATATGTGCATTGCAACAACTCTAGAACTGAATGCTTGTATATGACACAGTATTATGTGTGCGCCGCATTCTTTAAACTTTTGTTTGCATCCAAACACATTTTCATACACACTAGGCCTAAGCTTTATTCTGTAACCGTACCTGCGGTTTACCACAATTTTTTTATGAACATCAATAACAGTCTCTTCATAAACCTGTCTGTATTTTTGTATGCACATAATAATGCAACCTGCCTCTCAACACTATTTTTCTTTTAGTTTGTCCAGCGCGGAAAAATGTTTGTCCTTTCTCAGGAAAGTAACGAATAGACCTGAACTGCCATGTGACACAGGACAAAGACACTGACATTATCGCATTTGCCCATAAAACTTTGCAATCTGTCAAGGAGTTAAACACACATTTGACCCGACCTCTATAGTGCAGTGCACATCCCGGTACAACTGTGTAAGACAAGTACAGTGGACCTTTTGTCCTGACATTAGGTTAACGACATACAATTGAGGAAGATGCCCGCTTACTCCGTAAAGTGTTTAATGTTAAATCCGTAGGATAGGATATTGACGTTCGGTATCAAGGTGAAACATTTCTGCCTGGCAGTAACTCAGGTAATGAACTTGTGAACTGAACTAATCTACCGGAACTCTTGGCATACTAATGGCACACGGGACAAGGGAGGGATTAAAAATGTTCATTACTTTGATTTTATTATTAGATAATCAGGGAAAACAATTGAAAATGGAATCTTACCTTGACAGATGTTACATAAGCATCCAAGGAACACTGTGAAAGTAGCGTAAAGAAACATTTTCAGCTGTGACAGCAGTTTCACACACTGTCTCACCGATCTCACTGAACACTGTCTGACAATCACATAGATAGGATGTTCGAGTAAAATCAGGAAGTGAAACTCTGACTGACCCTAGGACGGACAGCAGGTAGTTTCTAGGGAGCAACTGTATAAAATTGCGCAAACACACGATGATAAAAGAAGGATGTGAAACTAAGAAACCCATCACCTTTTCAACTGCCAGGAAAAGAATCTTCTCTAAGGGTTGTGTGCCTGTGCATTTCTTAGTGAGTTTATATGCGTGCACGATGTTGTGGGTGTTTGGGTGCATTTTTTGTGCGTCTTTGTGCATGTTTGTGTGCGTGTTTGAATGCATGTGTGTATGCATGTTGGCGTGCATGTTTGTGTGCGTGTTTGAATGCATGTTTGTATGAATGTTGGTGTGCGTGTTTGAATGCATGTTTGTATGAATGTTGGTGTGCGTGTTTGAATGCATGTTTGTATGCACGTTGGCGTGCATGTTGGTGTGCATGTTTGTGTGCGTATTTTAATGCATGTTTGTATGCATGTTGGTGTGTATGTTGGTGTGCGTGTTTGAATGCATGTTTGTATGCATGTTGGCGTGTATGATGGTGTGCGTGTTTCAAATCATGTTTGTATGCATGTTTGTATGCACGCTGGCGTGCATGTTTGTGTGCGTGTTTGAATGCATGTTTGGTGCGTGTTTATGTGCGTGTATGACTGCATGTTTGTATGCATGCTGGTGTGCATGTTTGTTTGCGTGTTTGAATGCATGTTTGTATGCATGTTGGTGTGTATGTTGCTGTGCGTGTTTGAATGCATGTTTGTATGCATGTTGGTGTGTATGTTGCTGTGCGTGTTTAAATGCATGTTTGTATGCATGTTGGCGTGCATGTTTGTGTGCGTGTTTGAATGCTTAAGACGTGAGAAGGAGATCGCAATTTAATCAATTAAAATAGGTTTCAATCTTTCAAGTCCCTCCGAAAGTTGATTGTGTTTGACAGTGTTTTCCAGAGACAGAAAAAAATCAGCTATTCCGGAATATAAATCTAGTACCCTTTACTTCATGCGGGGCCTGTATCTGTGCAATGAAAGGTAGCCTGCCGTAGACCGAGGCCAGTGTTGAAAAAAAAAAGGCGCCGCTACCTGTCAAGATATTTTTAGTTGTACGTGATCTATAGCGACTGCAGATCGCCTCGGTGGTCTAACAGTCAAGGTGTCCGCTTTGTAGGCGGGAGGTCGGTGATATATCAATTTTTATTGCACTATTGCATAGCAATTGGATATTTTTTTTTTAGTACTGGAGATTCTCATTTGAAAATCACTGGCTTTTGCTATGCCTGCAACTTACTACACTCGCTAGTATTGTCTCCTTTGCGTTGTCAATATGGATTTGTGCAGACCTACTCGTCTTCGCTGTAACGTACTAGTGTAGTTACGAGCATTCCTGAACTTGCATGGTCGGAATTTTTCGGTGTTTTGAATTTCTGTATATTTTATTGTTGTGTAAGTCTTTGATTAATTAAATAGATGAGTTTTTTGACAAACTTACGAAATCCTCCTTCTGGTGTTCTGCTTTGTGACAATGACGGTATCAGTGAGCAAGACGGTTGAAGAGAACACCCGAATTTGCTAACGACCAGATAGTGCTTTCTGAGTCGGGACCTGTCTGTGCTGTGCCAGCAAACGGGTCGTGACAGTTTTATAGTTTTATTTAAGTGCTCTTTACTGTCCTGAAGTTCCAATCCATAAACTTCACCCGTTTGAGATCCGTTACAATTTAGTAGGATGGTCATTAGTCTTGACAGAGATTTAAACGTGACAGTCAGCAATGGTATTTTACTTTTCAGAGTTTGGTTATTTTTGAGTTTATCAAGGTCGGTGTTTGAGTGGTCGGCTCGGCGGCTAGCAGACGACGTGCGCCAAACACCTCCTAACTACAGTTTTAAAAACCCTAATAACTACACATTTACACAAACACACTTTGAGTGATTATTATGAATCTATCAATGTGTAGCTGCTATTTGTGCGCTTAACATATACACGTTTGATGGACAGTATGTGTGTAGTATCGGTGCACGTGAGGGGCCCCTGATTGTCGCTTGTCACCGAAATCAATCTCTGACCTCGTTTTAATTGTTTAAAGCCTGGCGTGGTATAAAATAGAATTCATTCTACACATGCAGCCTTCAATTGCATATACCGATTGAAATTTATAGCAATTTCTACTCATAGAATAGAAAGAATAACTTGTCTCTATAGAATTACAATGGTATATCTATATTATTCATTCTATAGTTATAGAATGGAATTTTTTAGTTGTAGAATTTAATTCTTTATAACCATGAGCATTATACCCAATTCCCTCTTATAACCTCATACCTCCGTGAGCCCCACTCAGTGCCCCACACTCCCCACCAGTTATCCGATTGTTGTAATGAAAATAAGATTCTCGTCAAATGGATTCGTGTCTTCCTGCCTGCTTTTCTTACTTTTTCTTTCTATCGTTCTTTTTCTTTCTTTATATGTCTGTCTGTTTGTCAGTCAATCAGTCTTTATTTGTAGTCACCCTTTGAAAATAAATGCATGTGAACTAGAGCAAACCGTCACTTATAGCTGCTAACTGTAAGTGGTATAGGAGCCCTTCCAACTGTCTGTGCAGGACGTACTGACCATAGCCAATTTAGCGTATAATGCAAAACAACAAATAGCAATTGCTATACATAGTTTTTTTTAACCAGCAGAATTCTGAAGGTACTTAAGGTCAGATTATAGACCGAAAAAAAGCTTTAGCGTCCTCTTCATCCAAAAATCTAAAAAGGACAGACATAACTTTCAGCATTCAGAAGTGTTCGCTGCAAGCTGAGTTCTCTCCCTGTGATAGTTTTCAGAAATCGTGACGTTCGGTGTGATCCTTGCTGAAGACTCGGACATCCGCGTGAAGTGAATAGATTACTCGGATTTTATTGGCGACTTGTCAAACAGGAAGTTGACTGAAGCTGTAGGAAACATGGGTATGTGCTGTGTGACTGTCCTGTGCTTATCTTTCGCTGCAAAGCCAACGTGCCACCGCCCCAAAGCTCAGCTGAATATACCGAAATTTGAGCGTGCTTAGGGATAGGTGATATAGGAATTTTAGGTTGGCACAGACGAACTAGACGGAAGCATAAAGTTGAGCACATTTCTCACTCAGGGCACACTGCACGTGCCCTCGGGGTCCATTATACTTCAACACGCCTGCGGCATCAGGTGCCAAAGTTCAGATGTTGACAGAAAGCCGTCAGCATGCACAGCCGCATTGGCAACAAGCAGTCGATGGTCTCAGGTTATTCAGACAGAGTTGGCACCTGTCAGCAGTTCATACATTGTAGCGCTTTTGTGAGCACATTAATGTTCACATTTGGATGAGTGTATGCGTTTCTATCCGTACTTGCGTGCATGTTCTGCGGGTATAATGTCTGCTTCCGTGCTTTCTGCGGGGTTTTTTTTTTTTTGCATATTTGTATGAGTGCGAGGTAAAGAAGGGGGCAGTGAAGAACATTCCTTTTGTGTACTATAACGTCTGAAAAAGATAAATGCGTGGCGTCCGGGATGAAAAGAGACGGAAAGATTTCCGTCCATATTGCCCCTGTTCACATCGCAAATGTTTGGTTCACCTAAAATACACAGGGCGAGTAGACATTACGACCGCTCTTATGATCGGAAGTACAGAAACGAATGCTCATGCAAGCCCCCCTGGACACTCAGCAGCGGCCACTAAGGGTGACTGTACACCTGTCAACTTCTTTGGTTTTTAAGTGTTGAAAAAAGAACTCTCCTTTAGCTACGCCAGAGTCTAGGATTGCTTTAATTCATTTCACCATCAAGGTGTCAGCAGATTAGGTGACAGGATAATGATAACATTTGTAAATACAACTATTTAAGGAGAGTATATAATAAGAGAGAAATATTGCAGTACAAGGTAAAAACAGAATCTCGTTTCATTGGTTACAGTGTCTTTATCGTAAGAGATGTAAGGTAAGTGAGACTGATGTCATTCTGATGTAATTGTCTTTTAAACGTGAATAAAAAGTCAATGTGTCAGGTAGAGCATCCCATTCATCTGTAACAGAGGGGGGAAATAAATAATTTATACATGGTGGAGTGCTAGTCTGAGCAGATTATATTAAAGCTTCCCATGCAATGGATAAGAATTTTAGTTTTCTTACAAACTAAGTTACGTGCTCACTCCATCTGCAGTCAGATTTGAAGGATGACACATCAAGGCTTTAGGCTATCTGTTTCTACTGAAACTATGTTTTGTAAAACAAAGATTGATGACAAGGGTCAGTTCCTATTTTAATGCGCAACAAATCTGTTTTAATTTCAATAATTTTCTTTTGTTTGTTTCCAAAAGTCGCCCAGCTTCTGTTTTACCAAAATAAAAATGTAAAAGTTTTACTCTGATAGTTGTTTTATTTATATCTAGCAAAGTACTAGTTTCGTCCGCAAGTAATTTAATGGGGGATTTCATGTTACAAAGAATATCATTTATACATACCAGAAAGAATAAAAGACCTAAAGCAGATCCCTCAAGCATTCCCGCGAGTACAAAGAACACGCGAAAGATTCCTTTTTATTGTGATTTTTTGTTTTCATTTTGTTCAGTCCTAATGAAGTGGTAATGCCCCGAAACATTGCTTTTGTCTTCATCCGGCAGTTGAAGGACATTAATAAAGTACCAGAATAGGTACAGAGACAATGTAAACGACAAAGGGCCGCTTCAAAACAATAATATGCAAAAAAAAAAGGTAGAAGCGACACAACTGTCAGAAATGACATTTTTATTATTATCGTGCCATTGCACGAAATTCACCAATCCTGGGGCTGTAAGTGTACACGTCAGTGCTCATCTGTTAGGTCACTGTGCCAAGAAGGACAGTGGCACATAGCTTGACCAGGCTGAAATACATACAGATCGTCACTCCGAGAAGTCTCTCAACCAACATGGTAAGAAGCAGAACAGAATACAACGCGAAACGAAGCACACATGATATAAAAAATTTAAAGTGTATGGAGAAATAAAAGGATTTGGAATAAGACATTATTATATCACAGTCATCTAAAGGAACCCGCTCTAAGGTAGGGCGTGCGTGTGGGATCTTGAAAAGGCGGGAGATACAGGTACGTGAATTTTAAGCAATGTATTACAGAAATAAGTGTAACATTTCAATCGGCCGTTATTATCGAGGACCGCCTTCTATTTTACAAACAAACAGCCCCATACATTATAACAAAAATTCCACACACCCCCCCCCCCCCAACTACACCAGTAAAGAGAAAAAAATAGTAGGCAAAACAATGAAAACAAACGCATGTATTTCAACCGTTATGAATCGCTTAAAAATAAAATGCGAAAGATACAGCTCGGCTTTAAAAAAAAAACTCTGGAATTGTCGTGTGTTCGCTATATTTAGAGTTCATCCGATTCGAGTGTACACGAACGTTCAGCAGCTGGTATTAGCGTACACGTTCATCTCTGAAAGTCTGCGCTGAGCCACTTCATAGCAGTAGCGGTACTGAACCTGTCGCCAAAACAAAGATGTCAAATGAGTAAATTCAGACCTTTTATCTTCAAGTATTCACCTGCATGAAAACCATTAGTTTTATAGAGCTGGTAAAGAGTGTCACGAACCCCGTGACAAGTGAGGTGAATTTATGATAAGATCGGCCTACCATAGGAGTCGTTGAACGGTATAGCCGAACTGCACTTGGGGAATTGAGAAGGAGTTAACGAAAAACTTTAGTTGTGAACAGAGAACTTTAGAGAGAAGACGTCGGAAACTGATGTGTGGAAACGTGAGGGAGCGTACGCACTGACACTGTATTTGATGTGACCTGCTCCTTCAAACTCTTAGCTAAAGGAGTTCCAGGTAGGGGTAAAGAGACCCCTGTACAACGCCAGGATTCGTCTGCCCTAGAGCCGAGACCTGTCGATTTCAGACGTGGAGAGTGGGAAGAGGTGCAAACAAGAGGCGACCTCGTGACCAGGAAAGCAGGAGCGCGGAGCGCACCCGAGTAACGAGGTGAGAGGACTCCGACCGTGGCGCACGTGGCCGCGACCAGGGCAGTAGGACAGTGGTGTTGGGGTCCCGCCTGCTCGCCGGAGTGACGCAGAGTGAGGCGTGCGATCTACATTCATTACCTAAGAGCAAGCCAGGTAGGCGAGAAATTTGCGTCTTTTTCGAGAGCTACGGCGCAAATCGGGAAACGCATTATTCAGTAGAGGACAGCTTGAAGACACGAGCTTTTACTAGAGAAAAATGGGAACTTTTAGCTTTGAAGTTGTTACGTAGATCGTGATGCGACGGCGGCTGGGGCGTGTAGGCCTCGGAGACGCTACGTCGAGATGTAGAGATGACTGATATGAACTTGTGGAACTGTGTGTCTTCCGAACTGGGAGCTTCTGAGAGATATATTCCGTGGAGACGACCGTGTACGTCTCGGAGAAAAAAAGTTGACTACTCGGAACTTATAGAACTAATAAGGCTAGAACTGTTAACCGGAGATTGCGGACTTATTGTGCATGAGAAGAGAGAACTGAAGACAACTTAAGGGAGATAAATATTCAGGATTATGTTAGTGCAGAGGTGCACAGCCGGAGCAATTAGTGTAGTAAAGGAAACATCGGATTAGTAGAGGTTAGTGTGTGCTGGTGCGTTTGAAACAAGTGCTTGGGTTCTCATTAAGGGTTGATGGTTGAAAGATAGCAAGCAATTTTGTCCAGTCTATTGCAATGGCTGGTTATTAAGTGGATTTTTGTGGGGGTATTGTTTTTTTTGTTGTTTTTTTGTGTGTGGTTTCTTTTAGCTGTTGTTGCTTTGTGACAAAGTAGTCCACCATAGACCTACTTACGTTACCGGCATATTTTCGCTGTTCTGCTGGAGCGAACACCTGGTTGTTTAAATTGTAATAGTCGAGAGCAGAGAGAAGTAGTGGGTGAAGATTGAGTGTTGGAATGAGATTGAGGTCTGATTTTTTTTATGGTTCTTTGAGTAAATGTGTGTGAAACCTTGAGGAGGCATCGTGAAGTAGCTGAGGAGTGAATTTTTCTGGGTGGATCTTTAAAAGGTACTTTAGTTACGTCCAGTGCTCCTGGGTAATAATAAATAGTGGTGGGTCCTAGTTATGTTATCCGGAGTTGAGTTTTGTTTGAGTGACAGGAGAGTGAAAGAACACGAAGCACGTGCTCCCACTAGGTCGTCTGACATGGACGGGGGTGGGGGTCGTGACAAAGATAATACTGGCTAGTGTTCAGGTAAAATTATTTTAGCAGAAAATCTGACTCTATGCACATCCCTCACATGTGGTACGCGTTTGTTGTTATGTAAGGATTTTTC
>SMGT01007048.1:45990-63386 GCA_004794575.1 Lanistes nyassanus
ATGTAAGGATTTTTCTTTTCTGAGAATAGGGGTTACAAGTAACTGGAGAGGGAGCGTATGAATACTTACCACAGAGGTCAAAGCTTGAGGTCTAACACGGTGTAGTTCCCTCACGGTCGTGTACACGTCAATTTCCTTGTCATGCGTCAGTCGACTGATGACGTCACACAGTGCGCTGAACAACCCGCTTTTGCTCACTCCGTCCCTTCACGTCACAAACGTCACAGACACTAAAAATAGCCTTGGCTTTCGCTTAGCGTCCGTCCTTACTTAATAACTCACACAGACAACCCACACAGACCACCCACATTTTATTCTCGCGTCTAGATTTCATTAATTTCATTACATCGATAAGTGCATTAAGTACATTGATAAAATCTCGCATGGAGCTTGCTTCCTAAAACAAAGCTGATGAAGAATTCCCTGTAGAATGAACGGCGTTTCTTGTACATGCGCTACGATTGGCGACTTGACTGTCTTTACTGGCTGAAACCTTTAGCTACTGCATCTCCTTTGATTTAATGAACGTGTGATGACAGTGCGAATGCGTGTTCGTGTTCGAATTTCTTAGACGCCTCAGTAACTCCAAAACAAACACAAGTGTGGATCTATTTCCACCTTTACTTCAGTAAAACGACAAAAGTATTTCAAATGTTTTTAAAAGTACTTACTGTTTGTTATGATTTTTGGCGTCTCGTTGCCTTAATCAATCAGGAGGAAGAGCAACTTGTTACCGTCGACCTTACTGACTCGCTAAAACAGCAGTCGGGAGAGCGCGCGTGGGAGCGAGGGGGGTGGTCGGCTGAAAGCGAAGGTGGGCGGGAGCTGGGGGTGAACAACCCTGCGGGCTACAGCCCACCACCCCGAACGGGTAGTGTTTTCTTGCAATATCGAAAATCGATATGATTGTAATGAAGGTATAAATCAATATCGAATGTGCAGTTAAGATATACATATAAAGAAATATTGCACGTCGTAATAGTTATACATCCTTCTTGTATCCATGTTGCGTACAGCATAAGTCTTTTAAACTGTACTTGAATTGTACCACTGTTTTTTTTAAAATAAACATCAGATCACTAGCAGTCAGTCTGTCTCTTCATAAACCTTTTTGTCTTTTTATGTCATCTCTTTCCGAAAAGAACAGATTCACCTGAGCTCGCGTGTGACAAGGGACAAAGACACTGATAATCTCTTACTTGCCAATGAAATTTTGCAATCTGTCAAGGAATCAGTCACACGCATTACCCGAAATCTATATTGCAGTGCATATCCCAGTACAAGTGTGTAAGACACGTACAGTTAGGTTACTGATATAGAAATTTTAGGTAGATATGCGCATGTTCTGCCTTTCATCCCCCTGCCACTGTACTTGGTAAGTATTTCATGTTAAGTACGCACCAGATGTTTGTATAAAGATGAAACATTTCTTCGTGGAGGTATTTGATGAACTTAACTAATCTCCCCTTACTCTAGATATAGCAATGAAACAAGGGATCGATAAACGGAAATGATTTTTTTAAAAAGTTCCTCACTTTGCCTTTTACTTTTAATCGGGGCAAAAAAGAGGTGATACACCTGAAAAGTGCCGTAAGCAGCTTACCTTGACTGATGTTGCATAAGCATCCAAGGAACATCAATAAGGTAGCGTAAAGAAACATGTTCTTCTGTGACAGCTGCAGCAGATGCACATACTGTCTCACGGAGCCTACTGAACATGACAATCACAGATATCGTGTTCGGGCAACACGGAAGTGAAACTCTCACTGATTGTAAGAAGGGCCACAGGTAGTTTGGGGTGCGAAAGTGTACAAAGATGTACTAACACGTGCACTGAATGAGACGTGAAAATAACAAACACAATACCTGCGTCTTTGTGTGCATGTTGGTGTGCGTGCTTGTGTGCGTGTTGGTGTGCATGTTGGTGTGCGTGTTTGTGTGCGTGTTTGTGTACGCGTATGTGTGCGTGTTTGTGTGCGTGCTTGTGTACGTGTTTGTGTGCGTGTGTGTGTGCGTGTTTGTGTGCGTGTTTGAGTACGTGTTTGTGTGCGTGTTTGTGTACGTGTTTGTGTATGTGTTTGTGTGCGTGTTTGTGTGCGTGTTTGTGTACGTGTTTGTGTGCTTGTTTGTGTACGTGTTTGTGTGCGCGTTTGTGTGCGTGTTTCATGAGTGAGACATTGTTAATTAATTATGATCACGTGACACAGAAGAACACGCGATATTCTTCACGCTGCAAAGTGATGAATAAATAAGGATAATCAACAACTTGGATTTGTAACCTTCGCCTCTGTATGGCTCATTGCTTGGAGCATGTTCTGTGATCTTTGTAGCGAATAATATCAACTTCCTACTCCCTACTTATTCTGTCCTATAGTCATGTCCTGAGATGTTAAGTGACGTTAAGCCCAAAGACCTCTCTCGCAATTTTATGAATGAAGGAAATTCCTCTGTGTAGCGAGATGGAAGACACGGGTCTATTGTACAATGAATATTCAGTTGACACTTATCTACTATTATCATCTGGTGTCATTACAGTATTTCTGTGTCGTTAGTCTTGTTTGATGTGCACGTGGTTCGCAGAATATCAGTGGAAAAACTTTCCGATCTTACTGCTTCAAAAATAACGAACATGCTAGTCCCAAAAATCTGATCTTGCCATCACTGACGCTGTATAATTAACACAACTTAGCTGGCTAATTATATGCAAGGAAGTCCAATCCCATGGGGTGCTCCAAACCTACATCCCTGTTAGCGTGATCCTTTCAGTATCTACTGTAACAGGGTCGAGCGGTAGCGGGTCCTGTTACTTTCTCAATTGTGGAAATGGCTCTATCATCCCTCCACTCTGGACACAGCAACACAAGACGTCCTCAGAGCTACATGTAAACTTTTATTTCTCTCCCACCTCACTGTGAGAGTACAGCAACTAAAGACTACATCCTTCCTCGAGCGACTACCTCGAAGCGCTCCATCCGAATCAATTCTGACTGAACTGGTCGCGTCTACTCTTAATCTCGCTCTCGTTACCCATGCTCCCCGCACATTGTTGCTGACCTTTCGCCCTCGCCTCCCCTTGACCCTCGGCCCTGACCACCCCTCTCTCCAAGTGGCTCTACCCTTCCCTAGCCACCTTGGGTCAGGGACTGGGAAGACACAGTTACCCCTTTGTTTCGCTCTTGAGTAACAGACGACCCGTAAGGCGGATGACGCAACTTCCCACAATATGCCGGCTATGAAGAGTTCAGGGGTCGACAGGGTGGGCGCCCGGGGGTTACGTAATCACCACCCGGCTACACTACTGTCTTTACGTCTATAGTTAGTGCAGGCGCACCCAAGTCGTATATAAGGATAGTGTGAAGTAAGAACAATTACACGTCGGGTAATTTATGACTCACGTCGCCATACAAGTAGACATCACTCAAAATCCCTTTCGCTAAAGGAGATATATTTCTTTATTAGTTTACTGTTTCACTGCAACTTGCTGTACTGACGGTGACAAAATCAGATTGTTTTCTTAATTCTGGGATTCAAAAGTCGAGGAAGAAATTATAACTGAAACATGTTTCCGATCGTCCAGAAAATTGACGTCAGGTGCTTCACGCAGACAAAGAAGATATCTCTGTCAGTGTCGCCTGAGGCTTGAGGCCATTGGTGTGGACAGTGGAAGTTGTTACTATAGGCGCGTTGTGTGGTTTGCCCTGTAAAGTGGGATGGGGTGGGGTGGGGTGGGGGTGGGAGTTGGAGTGGGGGAGTGGGGATGGCAGCCTGTAGGAAAGTGGTGACGCGTGCAGCACAGTAGGTCGTGGATAGATATGCCGTGTAGTGACACACAATTTCTCTGCATGAGGCACATGTCTACATGATTGTCCCTGGCACTTATCTAGCTGCTCCCCATTTCTCACCCAAAGTGTTCCTCTTCGCTCACTCCCCTCCTATCGCATTCAATGCCTCACTTAGTGCCTCACTCACTGCCCCACTCACACGATAGCCGCCTTTGCTCACTTGACGTTACAGTAAACAACCAGTCAAAGTATTGTGATAACTGCTCTTATCTAATCTTTTTGTTTATCCAATAGATGTGATCAAAGAGACAGAAAATAAGATAATCTTATCGAATGCCTTCATGTCTTCCTGCATTCCTTCATGCCTGTTTTTCTTCTCTTTTTTTTTTGGTTTTTTGTTGTTTTTCTTTCTTTTTCTGCCTGTCTGCCTGCCTGCCTGTCTTTATTGGCAGTCGCCCTTGAATATCAATGCTCGTGAATTAGACGAAACATTCCCTCTTAGCTATTGTAAGTGGTATGGGGACCCGTCCGGAATGTCTGTAGACTACAGAATGCAGTGACAATAGCTTAGTGTATAATGCAAAACAACAACAAAAAAACAATCAGTTTCTTTACATAATTTAACCAAATGCAAATTAGCAGAATTTTGAGGTCAGTAGTGTTCGAAGCGAAAACGCAATGGTTGAGTTCTCTGTGACAGAGTTCACCAATCGTGACGCTCGGTGCGATCCTTGCTGAAGGCTCGGACATCCGCATGAAGTGGAGAGATTACTCGGATTTTACTGGCAACCTGTCAAACACGACTGAAGCTGTACGAAACATGGGAATGTGGTGTGCTTATCTCGCTGCAAACGAAACCTGCCGCCGCCCAAAAGCGCAGCTGAAACATTCAGTTACAGAATACCAGGGGGCCTACATAGCTGTGCAGGTCGAGCTGCGGACAAGCGAGGGGATGCTGGTCGTTCGAATCCAGGATGGGCAAAAGATTATTTTTGAAAAAAGGCTAAAAAGTCGCGTCAGCAGCGGCGGCTCCAGCTAGGAGCCCTGCGGCAGCTAAGTGTTAAAATAATTTATTGAATATTTATTCTTTCCCTATTCGGGCCTTGCGCATACCGAGCTTTATCCCGGTATAAGAAAGGAATAGCTGTTCCCAAATAGTGGCTATTCGGGTATAAATTTAATACAGTTTACATGCATACGGCGCCAGACTGATAGCTGAAGTAAGATGACCAGTACGGAAAAGCGGTATAAGATTGTGGGGGGGGGGGGGGAATTCTCCTTGAGTGCACATGCGTTATGGTCAGCACTTCACTTCTTCACTGTAATCACTGCGCTGCCACAAAAGAATCTTCAAACCAAACTGGTCCAGCACAAGCAAATTCAAATTCTGCTTAAAGAACGGGCAGTCGAGGGACCTGCATTGAATTGCTGGCTGCAGTCACTTTGCAAATAACTTTTAAAACAAAAAGACTGAACCTGGAGCAAAATAGCAGACTGCGTGTCAGCACACTGTGCGACCTTGACCTGTTGCACCTCCATGCCGATTCACAGCTTCTATGCCACCATTAACTTCATCTACAATGCCCCAAATGCCAGTTTGTTGAAATATATATTTTAAATATATGTGTCAATCATCAAATTTGTCTAACGGATTTTCTCTGTCTCCAAAAACACTGTTTCGGTGAACTTGGAATAAGTTATTTGCTTCTGGCACGACCCAGTCACTTACCACCGAATAACGAGGGAAGAATAAGCTATTCGGTTTTCGTGCGTGGAGTTGCCTCCCTCGTATTGTCAACTACACACTCGTCCTACTTATAACATAATAGTGTAACCTGTATGAGACGTTTGCGAGTAGAGCGTCGGACCTGGCCTGTGCTATACTGGCGAACAGGTCGTGACAATTGTCAAGATCCGTCAGTCCCACTAAGAGTTCTTTTGGAAACTAAAGAGTTCTGTCCGTCCTAACACTTCGGGTGACCATTATTCCAACGAGGTGGCACTCACTGACCACCGGACCAACTCATCTTCTGGCTTGGTCAAACATTTGTTCGGTTTTATACATTTAAGACAAAGATATATTTAGATATATGAAGGAAGATCTAGATTTCTACATTTTCTTTACTGATTATGATGATCAAATAAAACAAGGAGTCTGCCAGTATTCCTTCAGAAACTTGTGTTGACGTAATCCCCAGTCCCCGGCGTGTCCTGCTGTCGCGTTTTAAAGACGAGACCAGTGTACGCCGCACAGCTTGTGTTATCCTCTCCCGCTCGGTTCTGCAACGACTCGTAGACATTGGTTGTCTGTGTGGAGCCCTCGCCTGCACGGGGAATCGCTTGAAAGGCTGTAATCTCTCCTACTGGGTTACTTCTGAAATCTGCACAAATACAATTGAACTGATAGACCTACAGCTTATTTTTTCTTCTAATGCGAAGACATTTCTTTTTTTTTTACTTTCCTAAATTACTTCTTAATAAGCTGCCTCTGAAGATGCATCTTTTATAAAACTGGTTGTCGATATGTGTTATCGTACAAAGCCAAAGCTCCTCGAGATCAAAAACCCGACAAATATGCATGCTTTTGATAAATAAGACCGAACGCTGCAATTCTACTAGTCCACCTAATGTTGCGCGTGATTCCGCTATATAAACACTAACTATATGTTGAATATCTTCTAGTCAGAGAGTCACTACATTATTTTTTTTTTTTTTGACATCCATGCTTGTATTTATATTCCAAGCTGAGGGCCTGCCATTTTTGCTGAATCTGAAAATCTGAGATTGTGCATGATGCGCAAATGATCTGTTGTCGTGTTTGTGCATCTGTGGGAGTCAGAATGATCGGAGAGAAAAAGAAGGACCAGTAGCGAGATGAAAGAGAGAGATGAACGTAATTCTGTTATACTATGCAACCGAAAAAACCTATAAAATCAAAGGCCAGGAGTATTAAGAATTATGCTCGTAGGTAACACGGTTTAATCACCAGAACTATGTGTCACACCACCATCACTTGATGAGTACTTCATTTCTTTTTGCTGACAGTGGCAGGGACGCCATAAGAACCTGAAAAAGTATCCGGCAAAAATAAATAACAGTTATTAACAAACCTCAAATTTCTCTCACAAAAGGTAGTAAGCAAGTAAAGAAAATTAAGAAAAGCCTTGATAAATATATTCTGCGCCACAGTGTAAGAACATAACAGACCCACACCCATCATACTTTTCCGTTTAATCTAGATACAGTCTGTAACTGAAAAGGGGTGGGGGTGGTTCATTATAAAACCTTTACTCAATGCATCCTATCTAAAAAGTAATTAGTTCATTACTTGAATATAAATAAAATTTAATTTAAAATAAAGTTACTGATTTTCTTATTAGTCAAAGATTATACACTGAAAGAGGAGGGATAGAGGGAGAGAGTTTCCATGGTTACTACACTCACCGTCCGACAAGTAACCCAATGACAAACGTAACCACACATCCGACAACTGCGCCAGCAATTGGACCTGCCATGATATCACAGTCCCGGACTTGTTCTGTTCGAATGGTAACAGATGTGTTCAATTTTATAACAATAAAGGTGACACGTTTTCATGTATCAATGCCACAGCTCCTGTACAAAATACTTCTCTTTGGTACTTAAGTAGGGTACTATTGCAGACTATTGTAGAATCCTGACAGGAGATTAAACGTATTGTATAACTTGGTTCATGTCTTGAATAAGAGGTGAAGAATGAAGCGGACATCAAATGTTAGAAATATGTAATCACATGATTTTGTCTGTGAATGAGAAAGGCCATATCTAGACAATATACACCTACTTTATTGTTGTCCTTAATTACGTATAAAGGGATTTCTCTCGCCAGTATCTAAAAGAGTCGTTATCGACATTTAATGTTACAGGTACAACCCTCAGATAATGAAAGCTTAAATTACTTGGCTCAGCTGACCACTACATTAACTAAAATCAATTATCTCCAGTTATTGATAACCCGTTCCTTTCAAACTAACTCGTTGAATACTCCTTTCTATAATTATCTCTGTTGAGATAACGAAACGACAGTCTCCTGACGAACTGCCAGAGACTGGTCCATAAAAGAACTATCAGAAGGTAGAAGCTGCCGACATGCGATGCGTCTTGTTAACTCTCAGGAAATGTTGATACATGTTTAGAACGTGTACTTGTCTTTTTTTGAAAGTAGGATATCTTTAGTCTCGCAGAAGCCTTGTGCGGTTCAATACAGGACTGGAACGGGTAAGTTAGGTAGGGTGTGGAAATAAATACCCCAAATGATTATGCAATTTGACGCGTTTGTTTTGACGCCATACAGGTCTCCAGAAAGCGTTTAATAACTATTGCAGAAGAAAAACGTATTAATAATACTTTAGTGTTTGGAGACGAAGATTTCTAATGGCACCACGTTGCATTATCGCTTAATTTATTAGCATATAAAAAGGAACATTTTAAGTTATTCACGCAGCATAATCGGCCTATATAGTGTGAAGTCTTCTGGTACTATAAGCAGATGTTCACGAGATCATAAATGCCAGCACTTCATAAATGCCAGCACTGGCCCAGCTTAAAACTTACTCTAGGACTGATGTTTGTCACAGATTTTGAAGACATGAACACATTTGGAGTGAAGTCATTACCATACAGCAACCTTGTGCAAAAAACCCAACAGCGTGCATTAAAAACTTCATCTAAATTCTATTTCCAAAAAACTTTCTCAAACAGTTTATCCTGCTGAATCTTTCAGGGAGAATATGTGCCTGTAAATGTACTTGATCCTAATGCGGAAAAATGTTTGTTTGCCAAAGGCTGAACTTAAGTTTCTTGTGACTGCTGTCATCCGAATTTGTCTAGCCGTGTGAACTGCGCGTAATACATGAAAGAAGCAAACTTACAAAGCAAGTCACAAAGTAACAAATAATGGAGAATCTGTAAATGTCATCCAAGATTTTATACACAAGACACTGTTGTGCTCACTTAACGTTACAGTAGTGGCGTCCATGAACTTTAAGAGGAAAGAGACTTCCCGTAAACATGCTGGTATTGATGGTTCGTATGACAACGTGTTAGATGTATGTAGGCAAGGGGTAAATAGTTTTCCGAAAAGTCATACCTTGACATAACGGAAGACTGTAGCCGCAATGGCACTTCTCGCAGTGACCGGAAATGACGCTGCATTGTGTTGAGTTTGCGCAGTGACCGCATTGGTGGGCACAGTTTTCTCCGTATGCTGAGTTGGCGCACACTAAAATAATAAAGAAATAAACGGTGAAAACAATTTAAACGTTTTTTTTCTGGGATAAAGTTTAGTACAACATTTAGACTTAACTCGGAGTAAATGGCAAAGGCAAAGATGGAAGCATTAGCAGCAAAACTGCAAACACCTTAGAAATCTCACTGTGATTATCTCTTTTGAATTCTGTCCAAAGCGATGCCACGCGAAAAAATAGCTGGGTCTTAGACAAAGTGTAGAACAAAAAGACTTCAAGGCCTACAGTACCTATATAAAACAAACATTTCAAAACAATTTCTTACAATATTGTCTCACTCATATACGCGTTGCATGCATGCGTACACATACATCGTACATGTGACATGCCGGGCCGTACCTTAACTTACTGGACTCGACTTCTCCAGAATTACTGAACAAACTTTTATGGTGATCTCGTAAATGTAGACTTAATTGAGCAATCGTCACCAAAACCTTTACTGCCTCCGGTCAATGGTTTCTACACCAAAGGGTGACGACGCTATGAAATAATGTGAACAACTAGAGAAATCTACCGAGGGAAAAGATTCTCATACTCTGACACGTTCTCTCAGTCTCACACAGGCAAAACACTACTAGCTCAGGAGCCCCCACCCTCGTAAAAACACAGCTGCAGCGAACCGTTATTCAACATATATTTCAAACACTAACTGGCTCGACAACATCAAATATATCTACAGATTATTTACAAAGAATCACCTTGCTCGTGTCTAGGGTAAGGAGCTGCCTGATTACGTCATACCAGGCAGTATCAGACAAAGAAGATAATCAAACTCCAGAGGGGAAATAAAACTGCAAAACGGCCTATGATCCCGCTCTATACACAGATACAATAAGTGACCGACAACAGAGCTCCTACTCTCGTCACTACTGAAACAACTACTTCTGCGATACACAATTCTAAAGCTATTCAACGACCAACAATGAAGCTATGACACTTCCACGACCAGCACTTCCCCTACCTCCTCTTGGCGTACGCCCGGCCTCTAGCTTAACGTCTCCTGTCTCCGGCAGGATAAAACCACCTATCTTAAATCAACCCGAGTCCCAGACATAAGTTTATGGTAAGAGCAGTCCTTAACTTATAAGGCGCATCCAGCAGTCACTTACGCGTCTGTTCATTGATGTGTCGGCGAAATACTTCCAGTGTATTTAGCGTGAGAACTGGAGCTACTCTTACAACGGCTAAGATGGCGAGGGGCAGAGGTCCGTGGGTCTACACGTGTCAGCTTCTCTTGGTCTTCCTACTTCAGCTCTCCTGTATCTCTCTCTGTATCCAAAGCTCGATCAATCCGAGTATCTCTCTTTTCCCAGCTTAAGTACCCTGTGCTCTCACTCCTTAAACTCGATTAAACCGGTACTGCCGGCCTAGAGCAGCTACCCACATAGCGTCCACCTACCTGAGAAAGGGAGGGGCGAACAGGCTTACCTAGGAGTGACAGGTGTAAACTTAGGGGTGACATGTGACAACACATACATACATACATACATACATACATACATACATACATACATACATACATACATACATACATACATACATACATACATACATCAGTTTTAAAAAGAAAAGATGGCTACTCTGTCAGATGTACCTGTATTACAATACGGAGGCATATATCCTGCAATACACCCATCTGGACACGCCCCTGTGACATGATTGCATGACGACCTATTTGACCATTTACACTTGCCACAGGTTTGTTTGCAGTCACGCCCGTAAGTTCCAGGTGGGCAGGCATCATTGCAGTTGTTACCGTAGTAACCATCCGCACAGCCTTTGGGCAAAAATACGTGTTTGGCGTGTGAACACATAAGTAAATAAAAAGAAAAAAGGGAAACACGGACGAACACACACAGACAAGGACGCACACACACATACACACACACACACATACACACACACACATGAGAGAGAGATGCTAAGTGGGCTTTTTCAAAATGTACAGATGCATAGCATGTGTGTACCTGATTGCATGATGTAGTATTTCCTGTGTTCTTCTACTGATGTACTTTTGTCATCTCAGTAAAATTAAGAAAACATAATTTTATTACTGTCTCCTAATATCTGTGTCAAATTGTAACTGACCGCATTTTAACAGGGTGTGTTTAGCTGTCACTTCAAGTTTAATAAAACTCGGGGTGTGACCGTCAAAACCTACCTGTGTGACACGTTCCATTGTAGTTGTCACAAGTTTCGTTGTTCCTACAGTGTCCACTACACCTGTGAACACATGATGGTCCATACAGTCCCGCCCGACACACTGAAAATATACGTAGCTGTATGTAGTTTTAGTAAGAATTAGATACTGGAATGATAACCAACAGATCTTTTCAAGTACCTATAATCAGGATGTGTCGATCGCCAATCATGTCTGTCTGTCGGTCGGTCGGTCGGTCGGTCGGTCGGTCGGTCGGTCGGTCGGTCGGTCGGTCGGTCGGTCGGTCGGTCGGTCGGTCGGTCGGTCGGTCGACACACACACACACACACACACACACACGCACGCACGCACGCACGCACACACAAACACTCACACTCTAAATGAAGACATCCTCACAGTGTAAACTCACCCCACACTTCAAATTCGCAAAAGTTGAGAAATCCAGATCCCTTGCTCACTCTGACCCTTCGCCCTCTTTGTGGCTGTTGGCACGTGATGTTTAGGATTAACTCATTATCCTTTTTGCCAAACGTGTAACACGTCTTTCCGTCCACTGTAATGCTAGTTTGTTGGAAAAAATCCACGCCTGAAAAAATAGTTGACTAATATTATTAGAACCATCTCTGTGCTAATTGTGATCACGTATGTCTGATGTATGTATAATATATGCATGATGTATGATATATGCATATGAGTACCTGTGTGTTTTTATGATGCTTGTGTGCAGGTATGCTTCTTTTGTCTATGGTCATTTTCTTTAATTTTCACATCCCATGCTAGAGTTTCCTTATATATAGAGTTTCTGTATATGTACAATATGATCATAGCAAGAAAGTGCATAGTCTGCTTATACAAATGGCAAGTAAAGGACTGTTATTAAAAAAACTTTTTTTTTTGGAGGTGGGGGGCGGAAACAACTTTACTGTCAGCTTCTGAATCACAAACGTTTCAGATTTACTTACTATGATTCCTTTTGTAGATAACGAGTTCGGATACAGTAAATGTTCCATTGAGATCCACTTCCCAAAAAGGATTTGTTTGATTCTTCTCGCTGGTGTGGACACAGCGCGGTGTATTGCTGAATTTCGTGGTCACAAACCTATGGCTTCTGTCCCCGTTAACAGCCAGACAGGCGGGCCCAGCTTGTCCGTCGCCACCATCGTACCTAGTGCTGATTGTTGCCGCCTTTCCAAGAGCCACGTTCACTTAAAAGCAATAAGATCACACGTGCCACGTTCACTTAAAAGCAATAAGATCACACGTGCCACGTTCACTTAAAAGCAATAAGATTACACGTGCCACGTTCACTTAAAAGCAATAAGATTACACGTGCCACGTTCACTTAAAAGCAATAAGATTACACGTGCCACGTTCACTTAAAAGCAATAAGATCACACGTTCGGAATCGTGGTTTAAAGGTTCAGCGACGGTCTGTATTGTACTTTTATTTATCACATTACTTATCATGTGGGATTATTTATGCAGCTGTGGGTCATCTGAATACTTTGCTGATTTGTATTATTAATAGCAGACACGATTCAGCGGATCATTAGTAGTAGGAGGAGATTACATGATATAGAACACTGTTCAGCTTGTTACTAAAGATTTAGGATTTGTGATGAGAGTTGTTTTAACGCAGCATAACATCTTTACGTACAGTAAAGAAAAAAGTAAAATTTATTTTAAGTTTGAAAGCGCGCGCGCACACACACACACACGCACACAAGTAAGCACACTTGTGAGAAAAGTTGTGCCTCTTCTGAAAGTTCTCTCTCTCTCTCTCTCTGCGTGCGTGCGTGTGTGCGTGTGCGTGTGCATGTGCGTCTGCATGTGCGTGTGCGTGTTTGTGCACATTTTTTGTCAGTGCATCTAATAAATTCATGTTTAAACCCTACCCTACGGCCACCTTCTCTTATCATCTGTTGACAGAAGTTTAAAGACCTCTTATAGGCAATTTGCGCTACTTACACTTTTGAAATACATCGCATTTTATTACCTTTTCTGCAGTCGTACTCACACCTGTGGGAGTTGTCGCAAGGGGTAGTCTTTTCACACGAACATTGTTCTATCTCTGTTTAAAGACAGATTCAGGACTCTAAAGAACGCAATAGATCTTATCGGCAGGGCATTTCTTAGAATTAAAAAAAAAACCATTATAGTAAACACATACAAATGCTAGGCATTAGACAAAAGCACAAAAATGTTTTTCTTAAGAAAACCACATAGCATCATACTACTTTTCGCTGTCTATTCATTTTTATGCTTTTATAACTGTTGTTGAAACGCTCAACATGGCCGTATGCAGACGCATACGACCAAGGGAGCTTACCGTACCCAAACACGTAGCCAAGAGAGGGTCGGAAGAAAGGAACTTGGCAGATCCTCAAAAAGATCTACCATCCCTTTCTTTATAACGGCGCTAGTATTCACACAGCTGACCCTCGGTACACAACGTGTGCATACAGAAAATCCCTATTAAATGTAGCCAGCCCGCTAAGCGAGTGCTGACAACTAGGATCCAAGACAAACACAACATATGACAATTACATGAAATCCTCAAGGTGCAAATTATAATTAATAAAGAACAAATGAGAACAGAGCGCTTAAATTATCAAATTATCACTCCAAGTTTCATGTATTTCCTGTTGGAATGATAATTTGTTTTTTTATTAATTGTTGCTGAGCTAAATGCTTTGATATATTGATTGGAAACTGTCTTTATGTATTAAGATAAACGAAGGCATTTACCAGGTCACTAAAGTCCTTATCTTCTTCCAAATGTTTCACTTTAGTTCAATGTAGGCCTGCTTGATAATATAAACCACATTCCGGCCACCGACAAAATCTTGTAAACATGGACATCTTAATCTGAGCACACAAACACGCCAGAGCATCTGTGCTTGAAAGAACATGGATAAAACCATCTAATGTTCCGATTTGTGTCTGGCACCAAATGGTAAGCAAATAATTGCATCCATGTACTGCGATGACGACACTGGTAAAGCCAGAGTTAAAAGGGGTAACAGCCACCTTTGCCCTTTTGAAATCAACGAGAACAGACGATCAGCTTATTATACCAGAAATTGTTGCGATACGGTATGACACAGTTTTAAAAAATCTATTCTTTTTCGAAACGTCTGTACAGGTCACAGAGCGATTCCCGTTGTCACCTGACTGTCGGCAGAAGCGTGGTTACAAATGAAAGGCCGAAGGGCCTTTCCCATCGACCTAACATCCCAGACCTAACATCGTAGTCATTGTTCTTCAATGTTTCTGGTCAAAAATGTCGTCCCAAGACATGGAGCCTTTCCCAAAAATGAAGTCTTCAAAATAAGTCATATTGTTTCCTCTCTCGAGTCAGTTATCCAGTTACTCACTGGTGAGCTTTAAGAAGCATGCACATGTTCTCTTAACAACTGTATCTGAAGAGAAATAATGGAAGGAAGTGCTTATTGCTTAAACCAGGTGCATATCAGGACAATGGTGCTTAGACAAAGTCAATAATAAGGCGCCACATTTGGGACTGCTGTCGCAACGCAGGCTTAGGTCCCACCCAGTCACGTTATACTGACATCAGGCCAACCGGTCCCAGCACTGTTCCCTATAGTGCCAGGCTACTTGATTGCCAATTATTGTCTTCCGCTTGACTCAGCCGGGAAATGAACCACGACCTCCAGCCTCGGAGGCGGACGCTTCAACTCCTAGACTCCATGAGGCGGTTATGGATAGAGCAGGAAGGAGAGATTTGTTTATAGCTCTACAATAAAACCTAATCAACAGTAAGAAAAGGGCGATTCGACATTTTAGAATGAAGCTTGCTTTCATCTGATATCGACAAAAAGGACAATTTATGTTTCGCGGTAAGGGATAAAAGTTTACGACTAAAATTAAAATTTGTTGTTTCTCTGGATTTAAAGTCGACATAACGAAGCATCGCCCCGGTGATAAGGGAGGTAACGCGTCACGAAATCACGTGTGTCGTGTTGCGTGGACGGTCATAGGACTGAACACCTAGCTCCTGTACATGGCGATCTTCAAAGATTGAGGACCTCTACCTGTGTGTGCACTGTGAGAGTGGCATAGTGTGTAGTGGCATTTCTCTGCCATATAGAATATAGAAAGATTGGCATTGCATCCACACGTGTGGGGCTCCGGGACTACGTCACGAGACAAGCTACAGGTCGACAAGAACTGTAGTAAGAGTTGTCATTTTGCTGTATATAGATGCATGAACAAGAGATACGTGAATGTTGGCCCCAGTGTTTACCAACTAAAACACAAAGAAAACAAAAGTAGAAGGCAATTTCTAGCGGGGATAGTGACTGTAGTCGTTAAAATCACTGCCGCGCGCATATGTATGTTGTAGGGAGTCTTGAGGAACTGGCCGCAAGTTTAGAAAATATAGTGAAACCCTCCCCGCATTAGTTGGCTTTTATGCATTTGAGTTGCAATATATGTGAGAAAAGGAAAAGGGGGTTAAAACCAGGAATATTACGTGCTACTTCCTTCATAGAAACGTCATGAGACCAAAGCATTCTTACTCTTACACATTTGTTTTGTGTCCAATTAGCACTGATTACAACATCTTCCAATGAGAGGGTCAAAACGACGATTTCGAGGGCGTGCTGTTTTGTTAGTCGTATGCCAAAATGCCGGGGAGTGCCAAATCTGGGGGCTACAGGGGCACGCTGGATTCTGCCACTGACGTCTGGGTAGTATTCTATTGCAAAGATAAATTAACATAGAGACTTACTTGAGAAGGCTCCGCGGCTGCACGCTGCAAGAAGCATCAGGGACAGGAAATGTCTCATTGCTGATGGCCCACCACAGCCTCCATTAATCAGAATTTTGTTGCTTGCTCGACTTCAGTCATGGACCAGGAAGTGAATTTCACAAGCGAGGAAAAACAATGCCAAGATGACCAGTGGATTAAAATAAACTCTCTAGTCTGACTATAACCGCGGTCGTCATGGTGAATCATGACACTTAGGAACGCTATCAGCTGATGTGCAGATAGAGACAGGAACTCCCATAGGAACGTTCTACCATCTTGTAAGTTGCTCGAACGGTTGAGGGCTCAGTCGTAAACACACCCAAGCCCGCACGTGCTCACACACAAGCGCGCAAACACACTTCACGTACACCAGTGCGCGCACGAACCCACATAAGTACACAACCAAGCGCGCACACAAGCACACACTCACACAAGGATGCGTGTGTGAACGCGCATGCACCCACACTCACACACACACACACACACTCTAACACACGTATATGTATATGCATTCATGTGTGTATAAATCTGTCATAGCATAAGAATGTAACTAAGATTCAGTCTTTTACCGTCTCACCCACCTGATGCTTCAAGTAGAAAGGTGAAGCAGTCGTTGCCACATACTTTTTTCTCAGAACGGTTTTTTTTTCAGGAAGGTGTGCAACAGGATCAGAATATGTCCCTAATCCTTTCTACTGTTTTTCGTGCAATCACAGACTTACGCAATCACCTGCACACAGTGTGTGTGTGTGGGGGGGGGGGGGGAGAGAGAGAAAGCAAAGAAAAGTGAGGAAGGACTGAGGGGAAGAGGTGATAATAACTCTCTGTAAACATAACATGTAGCCTTTCTACTGTCTCCCCTTCTGTTTTCATCCCCATTCTCCCCTCACTTACTCATTCTATCACTTAATCTCACTCTGGCAGATTTTTTTTCAGACGTGTGTTTGGCTGGTGTTTTGAACCAGTCGTCCAAATGGTTATTGGAACTATTATGACTGACGTTTCTCGCTAGATCTGTCGTTCACGTATTTCAAACACCAAAATGTATGGGGTTTTTTTAGCTTTGGGAATTTAAAAAACGTTATTTTTAATTTTCCGCTGGCGAATCCGCTTTTAAAACATTTCGTCGAGAATGACCTCTGTGCCGGCTGCTGGGTTATAGCCAGATGGTGTTTCGTGTGTCTGTGACGAAGTCTAAAACGGGTGCACTCTTTTGCAGAGGAGTCGCGAACGTTCTGCTGACCGTTGACGTGTCCTACTGTTTTCCCTCTTTGATGAACGGCAACAAAAACCATTAAAACTATGTGAAGGAAGGTGATTCGAATTTTACTGTCGATGACTGTTGCGAGTTTCAGGCGTCTAGTTGCCCTAACCAATCAGGGGGTAGAACAAAC
>SMGT01007049.1:0-14225 GCA_004794575.1 Lanistes nyassanus
GTCAGCTTGAGCCGCTCAGTGAGTTGTGTGCACGAGGTACAGGCTCTGTGCGCATGCGGGGAGGGGGCTTACCAGGGTTGCTGTGTGGGTTGTTTTTTTGGAAGTTGCGGTTAGGGATCGCTAAATTGAGAATATAGCACTTTGGGTCATGGTAAGTATTGCTAAAGAAACACAAATTTAGATAAGAAATTTGCATTTTTCACATTAAGCTTTGCTTTCTCTCTCTCTCTCTCTCTCTCTCTGATATGATGACAACAGAGAAGTAATATCCAATTCCCACAGGCCAGCCTTTAATTACTTCATGTGTATAGGGCATTGGCCTGCAGGAATCAGATATCGTATGGCTTCTCTGTTTTGATCCTACCTACGCTAGTTCAAATTGTACCTACGCTAGTCTGCTGTGATTAAATGTATGCTGGTCTGTTGTGATCAAATGTATGCTGGTCTGTTGTGATCAAATGTATGCTGGTCTGTTGTGATTGTACATATCCTGGTCTGTTGTGATTGTTAACTGTCACGAGGGTAGTTTTAAGAAAGTGTGAATGAGATCTCTTGAGGCGTAACTCCTGTGTCTGCCTGACCTTGTGGAAATGAATTATGACAAAGTTCACGATGTAGACTATTCATTGTACCAAGGAATGTCTTAAAGTCGTATACTGTGCGAAACGGTCACTTCTGTCAGTCCATCTTTGCCTCTGGCTTTAGGATCTGTCATAAGCAGTATGGCAGTACGCATCAAGGGTAGCAGTCGGTTGCAGTGACATCTCCAGGCATTAGTGTGATGCAACTCTCTACCCCTTACCTACCCCTTGCAGCTCGCACAGTTTACATTGGGTTAAGCATTTCAGGCACTGACTGGTGACAAACCCCTCCTTCCCCGGTCAAACGAGTTCACCAGCTGTGAATCTCACTCTGATGCTGTAGATCACAGATCTCCGAGACTGGCGTATGTTGCATCATGTCACATTTCTCAAACCAGAACAGAAGCCCCCATCCCTGCAAGCCAGCGGTCTACACATGAAAGATATAAAGTCTGGACATCTGCAGCTAACTTAGCTTTCATTAGGCTAGAAAGTGTGAACGAGATATAACTACACTGTGTCTGCCTCACCTTGCGTTTACCGAACATAGCAAATTGGCCCAAAGGCTTAAACATAGAATATGAAATACGAATCAGGAATCAGTTATAACAAAACCTGTGATATAAACTATTTGTCCTACTGTGAAATATAAAGTGCAGAGTGCCCACTCTGTCATGATGCTGCACTATATAAGTCTTCATTTATTATTATCATTGTAAATGTTGAAAAGACAAGTAAGTCGTGTATTGCGCAAAACTGGTCACTTCGTCAGCCGGTTAGGCCTAAAGTCATAAATGGATGTCGGATGCAATATTTATTTCTGACTTCCCTTTGTTGCTTCTTTTGCTAGGAGCTCTTTCAATCTCTTTTCTACATTTGAAACAGTTCTTTTGCACTCCTCCGGGGATTTTGTGTCAGCATTTCACATTTCTCAGTGAACATCTTGGCAAAAAGAAGTTTGTTAACCTTTTTCCTCTCAACCAGAGAAATTTGTATGCTGAGCAAAACCTGCCACTTTCGTTGATGGTCGGGATAAGAAGTAAGTCACAAATGGGAGGTCGTTTGTACAGTAAATGGTCTCCGCCGGAAAGTTTTGGGTCGTTTGCTGGAGGAAGTGGTATATTGGAAGGTCTTATATAGGTTTTACTGTGTTACAGTATTAGGCTCAGTTGTAGTTATTTAGATGAAGATGTTTATTATTTTGCACCAAGCTTTTGTACCTAAGAGAAGGCAGGCTTGAATAACAGAACAGTGGAGAATGAAATACCCTGAGATGAATGCCACCTGTTTGGTTTGTTTGTACTGTATAACTATAAGTGTCTTTGTTTACCAAAGGCAAGTAAATGTTTATAAGTTAATTGTAACTGTGATAGCAGATATCAGATAGCAGTGATACACATATCAGAAAGATAGCAGTGATACACATATCAGAAAGATAGCATGTTTCTGCAAGAATGGCTTGTATGAAGTTTGGCCAATACAAAACTGTTACTGAAATCAGTCAGCTTTATGTGAAAATATTACCATCATGTGTGGTGTCTGGGCTTACCCTAACTCTTATTTACAGTTTCAGAGTGGTTAATTGCAGGTTAGTTAAAGTAACTAACATTTTCTGCTTTCACAGCTGAACGCCGTTATCTCTGAGTATTCCAAACTGGCACGTGCCTACAGGCTAATTCCAGCCGATGCTGAGAATGCAAATGGAATTGACTTTGAGCTGCACGTTTCCTATGAAGACTCTGACACTGGCAGTTTTGACAGTGTCATCAAGGTAACACTAACAATATTTGAAATCATCTGTAATGTTACATTGAGTATAGTTTGCCAGTTAGCAATGGTGGGATTTGGCACTTTGAACTGCATGTCTACATTGATAAAGGGAACAATTTTCCCCCTCACTTTCTTGCAACAGCAGATATCAAAAACACACCATTTAAGTACAACAAGAAGGACTTGAAATGCTCAAAGTAACCATATGCAGATGCATGTGACCAAGGAAGCTTACCGTGCCCAAACATGTAGCAAAGAGAGGGTCGAAAGAAAGCGACCAGGCTAACCCTCGGTACACGTGTGCATATAGAGGATCCCTAGTAAATGTAATCAGCCCACTCACTAAGCTAGTGCTGACAACTAGGATCCAGTACTAGTACTAGCACTAGCTTAGTGAGCAGGCTGATTACATTTACTAGGGATCCCCTGCATTCACACGTGTACCGAGGGTTAGCCTGGTCGCTTTGACAAAACATACATTTACATAGCAAATGCAACCTTTCTGTCTGATGATTTGTTTCCTTGGGAAATAAATCTTTATTATTTAGTATACCTGTTTCCCTAGCCATCAACAAGCACCATGTAGGCACTTCCTGTTCCTCCCCTTACTGTTATGATCAATGCTTCGGGCTGTTTGACAGCTTCCTTTGGTTTTGTTGTGGCCACTTTGATTGAATTTTGGCTAGCTTGCTTGTGCTAGTCAAGTGATAGGCAGAGATGGGAAATGTTTTGCTGCACTACATGCCTGAGGATGATGAGACTGAATGTTTGAACACAGCTCATTGATTCTGTTTTGTTTGTGGTCTGATGTGTTTTCTGGATGCTGCTTGTTGTAGCCTGCACTGATGGTTATCAAGAAGCAGACCATGGATGCACTGCACCATGCTGAGGCTGTTTGTCTTCAAGAGGAGAGAAATCAGGAGCAGGTATGAATTTGTGGATGAGGCAGTGCCATAGTGTCCCCATTTTGCCCCCATCAGTTGAAGTGCCTATCCTTAGTCCTCGACATTCCAAAATGTGGACTAATGCCTTGGAAGTCTGGTCTAGTTGAACCAAGCCTGACAATCAGTGGAAATCTTATTCAGTGGCTTATCCACTTCCCCCACCTCCCCTACCATTTTTTTTCATTTAATACCCTCCCAACTGTGTCCTTCATTTTCCCATGTCCAGTTCTCCACCCCACCCCTACCTGCACCCCCCCCTCCCAACAAAAGTTGTGGTACACTTGTTGCCCAGTGTACATTTAGGCACTGTAATTTCCAGTTGCTGTGCAGCATTCCTCGCTTTGTACTGATTGTGAGAAGTAATGTGTATCTGCAGCCATTATACATTCCCTTTTACTATTATGCACTTTTACTGTTACTGCCTCAGTGTTATAACTAAAGTGAATCCACAGCCAACTGTTAGAACTAAAATAACCAAGCCAAATTACATGCTTTATGTTGTGCCTTGCCTTGCACATGATCATGGACTAGGTCTTCCTGTCACAAAAATATGTGAGCTGATCGTTGTTTTCACCACACCGAGTAATCGATGTATTTGTCACACAGAGTCCATCTAGTTGTGTTTGCAATAGTGCTTTAATAAGTTAGTAGATAGAGGACAGTTTCATAGAGAGAGTGAGAGTTTTGGTTATGAATGGTAACGGTGACTATGCTGGTGGTGACAGTGACTGTTCTGTCCTGCAGTTCCTTGAGAGCATCTGCGAGAGTGAACAAGCACTTGCTGAAATGGAGAAAGAGATCAAGAAGAGAGACGAAGAGTGGGAATGTCGTAAACAGGTAAGCGATGCTTGACATTTTCAAAAACATCTTAGAGACATTTCTACTTTTCACTGCTGGGCTTTTGTGTCCAACTTGTGATGCTTTCTTATTCTTTAACCATTTAAAAAAAACTTTTGTGACAAAGATCAGATTTTGATATTTCTGTAACACTTTGTCATAGCACTTAACATACATTGGGAAGGAATGGTATTTTATGATGAATGTAATAGCAGCATGTTTGGATATAGCAATAAGATTAGATGTTTAGGTGTCACGTCATCTTACTTTGTTGCTTATTTAGTCACACTATGTTATTTGTGCACTCTATTCAAGAGATTTTCTGTTGACAGCCAAAGCATGTGACTCTAAGAACCTTTCACATATAAACCTGCATAAATATACCAGCATGCTGTACGTCTTAAGCATATGAATCCACTTACGTTTATCCCTTTATGTATTTTTTTCTCAGCATGGTGTGCGTTTTTGCACTCCCATTTATGTATTCTATTCCTTTCCTTGTCTGAAGTTTTCTGCTGACGTTTAAACTTTCTATCAGACCAGTTTCTTTCACAAAGGAGAGGATGTGGGGTGGGGGTATTGCATGTCCTGAAACAGATTTCATGTTCATATTTTTGAAAAAGTCATTAAAAGTGTACAAAGGACTCAAAATTTTGTTACTGACATTTTTTGCATGCTTAGCATTAGAGGCTTTTTGAAGGGATTAAAAGTATTATCAGTCAATTTAAAACATTTTCCACTCAGGTGGATCTTGCACCCATCAGACATCAATCTGTACTTAGTACATGCAAACCCTAACAAGCATGTCCACCACTAAGATGTGATCTTCTAATGACAGTTGTACCAGAGGGACATAGATGGACTTCAGGCAACAGTAGATAATTTTCAAACTGAGATCCGAACTCTCCAGACATCCTCTCAGCTCAGTTTGCAAGATGCAGAAAAAGATCTGCGAGATACAGCCAGCTGGTAAGTCCTGTCTTACACAGCCAGTGCACAAAGCAGTGCCACTAGCTGTAGTCTGAAGATTACATACATGACATTCACCACACTGTTGCCAGCAAAAAGGGTTTTGGCGTCTAAAGTACAAATCACATAGTTGCTACATCTGAAGTTGATCGTTGAAACTAGCATCCGCGAAACAGTTTTACAGTTTACACTGCCTAGGGTATTCTCATGGTCATCAGCATGGGTGGCCAATCTGCCACCCCTTAATACCTTCTGTGTGGCCCACGAAGAGTCTCTATATTTTTTCTACTACCATATATTTTGTGATAAAATTGAGTCTCAGAATTAAAGTTGAAAATTGAATTGAAAAAGTTCTGAGCTCTAAAAATATTAGGCTGCACTTTTACAAGGGATGGACACCAAGCTTTGCATTGTAACAAATCTTAAAGATTCAAAATGACCAAGGACAAGACACACGTTGTTGAAAGTGAGTGTTGTGAATACATTCGTCTGACACAGTTTGGCGCAAAAGTCTGTGGCAAAAGGGGCTCGCTGTGTCTGAAAATAATGTGGCAAAGAACCCCCAGATTAAAAAATCTCACTAAAAATTAGGGCAAGCATCAATTATTTTCTATCTTTAGTGAAGGATTTCTCATGGTGTCTTCAGTATACATTTCTATCCAGCTTAAATTATCCCCCTTCCCCCACCAGGGAAAAATGTGCGCGGCATGACACAATGTGAACACACACACACACACACACACATGCGACCCGCATATGATTATGGAAACTGCAGTGGCCCACTATTCCAAAAAGTTTGGCCACTCCTGGTCTCTAGAGATGTGGCATGTTAAGCCTCTGTTAACCTTGTATGCTGTAACCTTTCTCGCTGCAGGGCAGATAGGGAAAAGGCAGCCTTGATCAAGAAGGAGCAGGAGTATTGTCGCTTTATGGTCAACATATGTGCCCTTGTCTCAGATCACAAGACGAATATCCAGGTAGCGTTGCCAAACATTTGACATTGTTTCATCTTACAATGTGCATATGCATTTGCATGTGTGCACCACACATGTGTAGCTTTCCCAGAGTTGGAACTCTAGCTGGTGTTTGTCATCTCAGATGTGTGAAGCATGCAAAATGCTGAGCTGTAGTAAATCTGTCTTCTCTGTGTGTATTTCCTAGGAACGGCTGCTGGAGCTGGAGAAGGATGTTAAACAGCTACTGGTACAGACGCAGCATCGCACACGCACCATGGAGGAGAACAGCATGAAACTGCGTAGCCACCTGCTGTGAACACATTGTCTCCAGCTCACTGACTCTCCAATTATTTGGCGGGGGGTGGGGGTGTGGGAGGAAGACACCATGACTGTAGGTGGCTTCTTTGCACCGTTTGTAAACCTGGCAAGAAATGTTGACCAACTTGTGGACATTGTCACAGAAGTCAGCCACCCAGAAACGGTCTCAGAAGGGTAACATCTTGTCGCCCACCTATGGAGGTCCTAAATGCAGACTGCAAGTCAAATGAGCTGGATGTCTGAATGCATCCACCACACTGTTAGTACCTTTTGTAGTTTTATGTGGTGCATATTTTGACACCAGAGGAAAAATGGAGACATTTCTCCATTACTTTCTAACAGATTGGTACTAAGACAGTTTCTTGGTAAAGATGCTTACAGATCTGCTTGCCTAGTCTGCTGCATGGTCCTATCTTTAGCATGTCTATGGTCCCACCCTCTTTCCCCTTTGGCTACAGCATCACTACCACATCGCCTTCTTTACAGTCTGATGCTCCTGTTAGTCTTAGTTTGGTGAAGAACAAGACTTTGTATTTGACGTGGTCAAAAATAGAGGTTTCAGATTTTGACAATTTCTTAAAATATTAATGGCTGTAGACATACCCAGTGTATGAGTTGAATTTTCCATGGATTTTAAGATTTCTGAGATTATCATTTTCAGAGAGGGGAATTCTTGGACATTTTTTGCATACAGATCCATGCTTTGTGCAGACTTTGCACAAATGTCCTTCATTACATCCATGAGTTTGAGTTTTCCTTTCCCAAAATATTTTTAAAAAGTTTATCACATTAAGTTAATTTGCCACATAATTGTGTAAAGTTCTTCTGTTCTATCATTATTAGCATTCTGTTTTGAGGATATTAGTCCATGCTTTTTTAATTGATGGCATATCCTTATGTGCTTTGTGCCTAGCATGAAAATTGTTAGCAAAGATGACCAGTTTGACGACAGTCACAAAATCTGGAGGTGGGAGCTTGTACTGACAAAAACATTGAAGGTGGATAAGATAGAAACCTTTCTGGCAGCTGCAAGAGTGGCCCCTATCCCACTGTTGGAGTCAGTTCCCATAGTTGGTTTACTTAAAGCGCTGAGGCAACAGCTGGATGCATACTGGCTGCCAGCATTGCTAAACACCTTTCTCCATGGAAAAACAACAAAACAGTTTACTTGTTGAGATCCTGTCATAGCTAAGGAATTCGTGACATTCTCTGAGGAGGCATTTTAAATTAGAAGATGGGAAGAGAGAATGACAAACATGCGCGACTCTATATGAAAGCATGTACAATTTTAAAGTTTGTTGATAGAAGTATTTGCTTAGGCCATAGGGTGAGCTTGTGTTCGGACATGGATGTGTAATTGTGTGAATGGTATGCACAGGACTGCATGAGAGAATTATGTGCTGGCAGTGATGGTGCAACAAGTCACTCGTGGATTACAGAGGCTTCTGCTTCCTTTGTCCAAGAGGGGACGCTTGAAACTGCGAACAGATCTGAGAAAATTGCTAGATGTGGAAACATCAATCCCTTTCACTTGGCTTTAGGACAAGAAGATAAAATGCGATATGCAGTGGTCAGTGAAATTTTATGTCCATGACTTTTTGGACACCTCTCTCAAGGTTGCCAGTTGGCCTGTGACTGTAACTCAGATTTGTTGTGGAAATTTAGGAGACTTGTGCACTGCATCTTCGTGGTGCTTTTAAGGAAGAAAGGATAAACAAATTGATAAATTCTAAGAGAAAAATGAAGTGAGACCTGGAACAAAAAGTGCAAAATGCACTAATCTTTTTACACATACAATTTAAGTTCCCTCCTCACTGTACCATTTGAATCCATTTATTTTTGTTTCTATCTTGAGGAGGTGCTACAGAGACTGTAGAATATTTTGGCTGTAAAATTATCTAAGCTCATACCCTGGTGGGAAAATTATTCGTTAAGCAGGTTGCTAATCTTAGTACCGTTTGTTCTGCTGCTTCACTGGAAGGGGGAAAATTCCCTAGAATGATGACTTTGATGGTTGTTGACAGGTTTGTTGTTCAAGAATGTAAGTCTGCAAATGTAGATGTTTTCGTTACTAAGCAATCAACAGGTAAAAAATGCAGTATAAGTAACAAACAAATGTTAAGATGAAATCCTTTATTCGTAACAAACATATATCAACGTATAAATGTTTGGCAGCTAAGACACAATGGATGTATCATCAGGCTCTAAAAACCTTGTTCTGCTCCTCCTAAACACTTTTCCACTATAAAACAATGTCCTTTATCATGTCCATGTTATCTGAAAGAAAATGAAAAAAACTATGCACATAAACAGGTCAAGAAATAGAATGTGGAAGGTGGGCTGAAAAAGAGGAACCCTTGATTGTTTATTAATATTGCTATGTGACATATGGTGGAATGTCCACAGTACTTTCCATAAATTCCACTGATCTTATCGGACTGATCTTATCATTGGAGTCTGGTGTGTTGTGTGTAATGGCCCTTCGGATGAAAGGGAAACAATTTTTGTTGGCACATTGTGAAAATAGCTAACTACCTGTAACCCTGTGGCAGATGTCTATGAGGTCCTGGGCTTTGTTGCAGTCTGGTCGATTACCAGCTTGGATATCCATTTCAAAGTCAGGTCTGTAGTCCATATAGTACTGTCGATACAGAAATAAAATCCCAACATGACAAAGGCCCCGTGTTCTAAACTTGTAGACATACAGGGTTGAAGTGCCATCATGGTACTACAGTGTTTAATGGTCGTCTCCACTTGGACCTTACCACTTCATCCACCATGCTCAATAAATCAAAAATAAAGAAAAGTATTACACCAGATTTATTTTGAAACTCCCCATCCTTCCTCAACTCAGGCTGAACTAAAAGCAGCAGCAGACAGCACAGACACTTAGCTGGGAAAAGACTTTGTTAAACCATTCTGCACCCACCCATAATTTGCTGAACAAAGTTTATTACACTGTTGTATGATGCCACAATTTTTGGGGGTGGGGGCTATATGATTACCCTGTGATCGGGGACTTCCCGTGGAAGCTTTTGCCCCACAGCTGCAGCAGTGATGTGTGCCCAGCACCGAGCTGTGTTGGGATAGTTGTAGCCACCTCGATTGTAAACCAAACAACATATATGAGATGGGATGTCTCTTCGAAATGCAAGACCACTTTCCTTTTCATATTTGGGAACATCTCAAGAAAGCACACTTGAATAATGTGGTTGCTGTTTCAATGACCTATTTTCTCTTAAATTTTACTTTCCAACTGTGTTGAAATTTTTTTTATCCCTGTTAGATTTTTTCTAGATTTTTAAAAAAATATGCATAGAGTCTACATGGGAAGCTATGGTACATATGATAGGGACTACAGGCGAAGTTATGGCCTCTTTCACGGCACTGCGAATGAGTTAAAGGTTGTGCATGCCAATACTAAGCGCTTGAACTATAAACCTGAGTTGCAAACGCATTTGCCAGTGGAATCTTTCAGAGTGTGGATATTTTAGTCAGTGGATTCTCTCCGCATATTTAAATGTGGATTTTACAGTCAGTTAATCCTATGCAGTATTACCTACGCAGTTTAACAATAAGGGGGGGTAAATGTTTTACCTCCTCCTAGCACCAGCGTGGGGAGACGGAAGCTAAGAATATACTGGAAGCAATGAGAATAGCCAGCCTGCGTCAGGTTGAAGGAGGCCATGGGATCTCCTGCTAAACCATCAGCCCCACACTGACAAACAATGGCTTGTGGGTGGTAAGCACTGTAGACTGCTGACATTATACTAGCCAAAAGCAGACAGGAAAACAACAATACATGACTTATGTGGTAAATTGGACATGTCTGTTCATCACTGCTTCATTTGACAACTGCAATGCCAATATCTAATCACAGATAAACATGTTACATCGATCATAAATTCTGGTCAGTAAATTAGTACTAAAAATAATGGTAATCCAAACAAAGGTTTATACATTAATGCTATTCTCCCACAATGAGATAGTCAATGTATATTATTACATCCATCCTTTGTCCTTTCTGTCAGTATGTATCAATGTTTGCTATGTCTTTGCATCACATTCAGACATTAGTCAAGTTCTGTTAGCTCTTTTTCTCAGTACATATCAACAAGATTTACCAGTTAATATGACATAGCCAGGACACCTAATAATGAAAAGTCCAAGGTAAAGTGAATACCTCTTGAAAACAGTAATATACTGAGTATCACAAACACCATCATGAAGAGGTACATTAACAGAATAGAACTTGCCCCGCCTCAAACCCACATCAGAAACAGCACCAGTGCCTGGACAAAGAAAATTGTGTTATAGTGATCGCATTTACAGTGATAATATTTCTTTCCCAAACCCTTCATCATTTTCCTTCATGGACGCATGAACCACACGACACTCTCTACACCATTACAGATGTTACAGAGAAACAAGTCTGTTATTACTGACACTGGGTTTCTACTCTGATAATAAGCAGACAAAAGGCAATTACATATTTTTATTATTTGCCACATCTTAATAAGTTTGAGAAAGGGTGGAGGTGGAAACTGATGGCCAAGTTTTAAATGCAGTTGAAAACCACTCTTAGATCTTTGTCTCAAGGTAAGTTCCAAAACTTAATGTCTTAATGGCTCCTCATCTAGTATCTGTTTAACTGTTCAGTGGAGAGACTGCTGGAACGAACTTACACTATTAAACTAAAAGCCAATTTGTGATTGTTTAATGTATAGCAATATTTTCCCCAATAGATGAGATAGAAGTTATACATTTCAAAGTTTAAAGAAAAAATACAAAACCTGGAAAGAAGCCAGGTGAATGCTTATGAAGAGAGACAGTCAATACATGAGGTGTCGTGGAAAATGCATCCTCCACACCTGTGGAGATGGAGACATCTATTTATAGAAAACTGTGCACTAAGTGGACATAGCTATAAATGAAAAATCAACTGATACAATGATGTGATTAATGCAAGTTAAACAGACACTCCCCTCATTGGGTCTTGTAACATCTGTATTATCTTGTCTGGATATACTGTAAAGCATGAGCTGAAAATCTGACCAGTCGACCAAAATGAAAAATGACCGAGAGATCACTGAGACAGTTGTTGTGAACTGTACTCACCATCCCCATGGTGCAGATCAAGGTCAACATAAACTATCTTGGAAAACTTTTCCCGCATCTTCAGGATGCCGAGCACAATATCATTGATGTAGCAAAACCCAGATGCACTGCTCCTGATTATGAAGCGAAAAAGTTTTTCTTTGTACTAAATGCCAATCACATACGCTGTTAGTAGAATCTGCAATTTTCCACAATGGTTTTCTTGTAAAACACCCCCCCCCCCTCCAAAAAAAAAATCCAGCATGTATAAACTATTCTGCCTACCAGAGTGCCAAAACTGCATATGACATCTGAAGGTGATAAAGTGATGCTGACCTCTGAGCATGATGCCAGCCACCACACCAGTTTATGGCCACATCACAAGTTCCTTCACAAAGGGCTTCTGCTCCAGCTAGAGTTCCTCCCGCAACGAGGGCAGCACAGTCATACACGCCTTCCTGGAGTGGGCAGTCATAGGCTGAGAAATGAAACAAGGGCAGCACAGTCATACACGCCTTCCTGGAGTGGGCAGTCATAGGCTGAGAAATGAAACAAGGGCAGCACAGTCATACACGCCTTCCTGGAGTGGGCAGTCATAGGCTGAGAAATGAAACGATTTTATTATCCGAGTAACTTGTATCCAGACTTACCAACACATCACTATACATCCTGGCCCATGTTTCCAGACCAATTTAATGCATAATGAAGCTGGATCAATGCCAAAAAATAGGGCACATGATCTTAACATTTAATAACATGTAACATGCAGCAATATATATAGATTCAGCATTTTATATTGTTTGTATGTAATATGTATACCGCATGCACATAAAGTTTTATCACCAAATCCCCATGTCTTTCAGCAGTTCTTCCAAATTCACCTCTGGCTATTAGTAAGAGAACTGCTTTCAGCAAAAAGCTCACAATCTGACTGACGTGCCCCTAAACTCCTTCGTTATTTCTTGCTGTTTTGGTGGGATTATTTTTGTCAAAAGTGCAGTGTCTTTTATCTGACACTTTAAGTAATATTCTATTTTTGGCATTTTACTGTGGTTAACTGACAGCATGCGTGAAACCACTTCTTTATTTAGGTCATTTTTTTTAAACCCGAAGTAATTTCAAACTTTCTGTTTTACCCCTTTCTTGATTTTTATTACAGTGACTTGCATTAGTTACCCCTTCCATCAACCATAACTTGATTTTAAAAAATACATCGTAGTGTAGATTTCTGGAACATCTTAAGATGAAGAAATATGAAAAAAGCCATTAAAGAAAATTACATTTTTATTCTACCTGCCGAACAGTTCAAAACAATGATTAATAGGAAAACAATGATTAATAGGTTGTAGCACCAAAGGCAGGCAAACCTTTTTCAGTATTTTTGTTTAGGCCAAACTAAAAAAAAGTTTCTTTGCAGTAATCTGGCTGACCCTAAGTTTTGCTGCTGACCCTAACTTTTTTTTTTTTGCTGACGTCTCTGAACAAACACAAGAAGTGATGCTCTTCAGGTCGTCACAGCAGGGGACGAAAGTGCTCAAGTACTGTAACTCGTGCGCTATCAAGGGACAACACTGGTTATAAAAATGGTGGACAAACCAGGGATTCCCCATGCCTTTTGCTAGGCATATGTCATGAACCACCTAAAAGGTGTAAAGGTCCCATTGAATTCTCATGCTATAATGCAGAGCTGGGCACAAAGGTTTTCTGTTTTGACTGGTTTAGAGGGAGAACACCCTGATGGCGACTTAAACACCATGTTCAAGACTGTGCTGCCAGTCTGTGATGAAGTGCAAACGACAGGCAACGGGCCCATTGCACAGCAACCATTTGGCCAAAAATAATTATGATAAAATAATTAACCTAACCAACCAACAAAATAAAACCTTTAAAAAAATCCAACTTAACTACCCAAGGTTTTTGGCTTATGTTACCTGATGCGCTTTTTTAGTCTTATAACTTATGGAAAAGTTTAACAAGAAGCAGAACTTGCCAGCTGTTCTCATACAGTGGACAATCAACAGCGAGAATTACAATCCTATACCTGTTGCTAACAATTTCTTAGTGTACAGCCAGAACTCATTTGGAGAAACAGCACTGAAGCAGAGTCTGTTCTTCCACAAAATATGGTTAACATAATGGAAACCAAAACTTACACTCCATAAATCTGGAAAGATAATTTGTGCACATAGTTCAAAGGTAACTCCTCATACTCACACAGTCCATAAAGTTCTGCCTCTTCCATGTCAACTTTCTCTTCATCTGTTTGACTATTGATGCGGTGTAAACATTCAATGAAGTCTGCGGAATGAAATCTTTGTATCTCTTCATCTTCTGCTTTTCTTGGAGAAATTGTCCTTTATATATAATACAGGAAACCTCCATATTAAGACCTTCCCTGTTACAACCCCCTCTTAGATAAGACCCCAATTTTTTTTTCACTGACCCCCTTCTAGGTTACACTACATGTACCATCTATTAAGGTAAGACTCATCTCAGTTAAGACCTGATTCTTGCACATTTTCAAAAGTCTTAATACTTAGGGAGGCTTCAGTGTATTTTAAAGGGTTAATATATATATATACAAAACCTTTAGAATTTTAAAAGTTCAACTGAAAGCTTCCCCCCCCCCACCAAGTCAATATTTTTATGTCTGCATGTGTCCTGGCATGTGTTGTTGTATGCTACCATAACTTCTATTCTTACAAAATGACTACAAAATCAAAGCTGCTAGAAATAAAATATAAAAAAACCTA
>SMGT01007049.1:14630-26358 GCA_004794575.1 Lanistes nyassanus
TCTTAATACTTAGGGAGGCTTCAGAGTATTTTAAAGGGTTAATATATATACAAAACCTTTAGAATGTTAAAAGTTCAACTGAAAGCTTCCCCCCCCCCACCAAGTCAATATTTTTATGTCTGCATATGTGTCCTGGCATGTGTTGTTGTATGCTACCATAACTTCTATTCTTGCAAAATGGCTACAAAATCAAAGCTGCTAGAAATAAAAGATAAAAAACCTATATATACATATGGAAATATATATCAGCCCAGGGCCTCTTCCAGTATTTCCAGAAAGCTTGCTTACATGATGTTTTGAAGCAACCCAAGCGCCTCAATCAAGGAATGCACCACACCTGCCTGAAACATATGCACCCTAATTGTGACCATTATTATAGTGTTAAGCCATCACCAACATAATTTTATGAAAATAGATGTCTAGTAAATTTTTTTCCTAACATCCACAATGCAATAGGGTGGCAGCAGTGTTCATATCTCCCTAAAAGTGCAAGACCCACATATTTTTCAAACTTTTGGGACACTTTCATTATTTTAACTGTAGTCTTAAGCCAAAGAGTAAAACTCTGTGGTAGAGCCCTCACATTATAAGAAACTTTGTTTTGGGCAGCTCATTTTTACCAAGCTAACTCCATGGTGATTATCATAGCCAAGCCAGTAATTTGTTTCTGGTGTAAAGTTTCAAACATTCCAGAGATATAAAGTTACAAACATTCCAGAGATATAAAGTTTCAAACATTCCAGAGATATAAAGTTTCAAACATTCCAGAGATATTCTTGTTCAGCTGCTAACACCCAAATAAAGCAGTTGAATTGAAAACTGCTAAAATTTACTGGGTAAAATATATTTTAAAAAATGTGATAGTGATTTGTCATGTTACTGCCTAAACAAGAAAGAATATATAATTCTCGTAATTGTCAGACGACCATCACGTCCCTTCGCTCTCACTCACTTTCACACACCCACATACACATCTGGTAAATACACGTATTTAGTTCTTTCCATCAAAAGCCGCACCCTTCCAGATATCCGAGGCAGCTCATTGCAGGCCTTGACCAGTTCCTTGCTGTACACATACGCAACTCTCAATGCTTTACAAGTCATTTGTCTAACATGTCCGTCACTGCTGGCTTCCGAGACTAATCTGGACCTATGAATATCATCTGCTTTGCGTTCTTCCTGGTTCCAAACTCCTTTCGTTTCGTCTCCTTTCCAATCCTCCGGCTGCGACACATCTTCGTATGTGCCATCCTTAATTTCCAATGTCACTGCCCCTGATGACATGAAGTCAAGTCCTGACCCTGGCTCTCGTAAGACCTGGGAAGGACTAAATGTGGGTGTGGGTGTATTATGATCGTTAAAATCCGATATCTCGGCGGGATTCTTTCCAGCGATACTCATACTGCCTGATAGCTTTTGACGTTTTGACGTGAAATGTTGTGTTTTCTCATTTGATTCTTTGTCAAAATAGTGAACAGATGCTTTTTTCTTCGCCTTCGGTAATGTATCAACTTCGTCAACACTCTCGTCGAAACTGAACACATCTTTAAGAACCTCTTTCTGCATTCCTTATCTAAGTTGTCAGGTTGAGAACACAAATAATAAAATATGAAATATTGAAATAACAGTGACACCGCCGGTGACACTGTCAGTGTCACAACCTCACACGGTCCAAATTAAGAAAGTCCTCTCCACTCTACATTTGGATCCTCTGAATTCTGACTTCTCGTGCTGCCTGCGGATGGGGGCAATAAACTGACATAAAAGCGCAGACTTCCTGCTTGAAAACCCAGTGAAAGCTATCTAGGCATTCCGAGGTAAGCCAAGACGAACTTCCCGCCTGTTGGCTGTTCCGGTCAGAGTCTCGCGTAGTACGTTTGCTACCGTTTACTATGTGTACAACGTAAAGAAACGTTCCTTATGCGACAGAGAGAATGCGCGAGGGGCTCCTTGGGCAGCAGTTGGGTTTACGAGGCTGTGAAAACATGATTACAGTACAAGCACAAAAAATTGCACATCGGACGTAAACTCAGAAGTGTAATCATTCGATTTCTGTTAAAAATTATAATCAAAAATTGCTATAGCGAGTCAAAACACCCCCTTTCTCTTCGTCTTGACAAGATAACTTCAGCTTTGTATAACTTTTTTGTTCGTGGTGGATGAATTGTTTTGACACTTTGTACCTGCAGATCCTCCAATTTTTTTCTCCAACCAGGGCTAGCAGAACGGAACGTTAATGAACTGGAACAGTTCCGTCCGTCTTTAGCATAAGTATTGCCATACAAAATGATGATACGTATAAGAATTCTTTTATTTCTCAAATTTTCAGCTGAAGCTGATATGTGTGTTTACTTTATTCCCCTACAGGACTACTGATACTGTTCATAAATTTCATGCAACGCAAGCTGCAAATTTCATGCAGCCCAACAGCAGCAAGGGGTACGTGACGGGTTATCCTTCCTTGCTCATCTCAGTCACGAAACACCAAACTTGTCAACAAATTAAAACACGAAGTCAATGCTTCGCTTCAAGTCGTTAGAGCACGTAATCCCAAAACAATAATTGCACCCATCAAATTATATACATGTAAATTCACTCAGGTCTTAGCGGTAAGGCAAGTATACATATATCATGGTATAAAGCTGGCACATATATATATATATAGTTTCTAGTGTAAAATTGCTAAAAGAAATGCACTGTAAAAAAAAAAGGAAAAAGAGTATGGTCCGACTGTATTGGACGGGCTGCCAACAACCGCCCATTCACAGATGCGATCCCACTACTGCGCGACACGGAGACTTTTGCCTGCTGTGTTTCCACCCTGGGCCGGTTCGTCTCTCGTTAGACAACCTGGACCCCTCCGGCTCCCCAGAGAAGCCCATATTGATGCCGGGCTTAGCGCGGACACCCGATCGACATGGCACGTCTGGTGGCAGGACTCCCGTCCTCAAACCGTTCCATCTCTCGGCCTCCAAGTAGCTGGATTACAGGAGCACGCCGCAACTCCCAGCCATTAGGAACTGAAAATTTAATTTATTTGACTATAATCTTGCTGAACCTGGGAGGGGGAGAGAGGAGAGAATAAAACCTAAATTTCATTCGGAGCTTTTAAAATGTCAAATAAATAAATAAATTTGCTTAAAATACCATTAATTCACGTAACTTTACACACGTGGCAAATTGAGAGTGAAAGCGAAACTAAGGCCATACTGATACTTTTCAAGGTCATCCCATATACTGCTGCGATTAGATACAATAAATGATGCATTGTGAATGTTATAGTCTATGTGTTGTTTTTAATTAATCGTGGTTCCTTCATAGCAATAATTTGGTAATAAGCCAGACCAGTTCCTGCTAGTGTTTGACTAAACACAGATCTTCAAAAAGTACTCGCAGTTTTCCCCCCTCGACCTTGTTAATCTCTATAAAATTATTCTAGCACATCATGCAAAATCCTGAAGCTGTCTATAAAATAAGATTATTATGCCATGTAAAAATGAAATAATCCCATACCAAATTAACAATCTTTATATTAGATTATCGTAGTCGAGCTGACATTTAGTTTTAATTATCATAGTGGGACTAGAGAGTATTTGTTGACGCGGAAAGCCAAGTAGAGATGTGCAGAGCTTGCTAGTGCTCGAAGTTTTGACAAGATAATGGCTCGCTGCTTTGCATTACTTGCTTCTTTTGCAGAGTCCAGCATCACCTTCAGCACAGCTTTATTTTAACAAAGGTTAGCGTGTGAAATTTGTTTGCTTTTAGTTCTTGTGCAGGGTTCTCAACGACTTTCGAAATCGGTGCCTCACTGGTGGCGCAGTCACTGTCTCAGTGTCTGTTCCCACGGACGAGTGATGTGGCAGTATGGAGAAAGCATATGAGAAAGCATATAACGATGCAGAGCATTATTTGTACCCATAAAATAAAGCCATTTTGTGTCGCTGTTGAAGTAAGAAGATATTTTATTTTTATTGCTAATGCAGTACACTGGTTACTTGCTTCCATACTTTGAGTTATCAAGTGGTGAAATACAAATATGAAATGTACAAAAACGCCCAGTTTCATATTTATTTTTAATTTTTAGAATTGTAGTTTTCAGAATAGAATTAGTCGATAACTGATTTTATTATTATTTGATTTCAGTGTTTCCTGACGATTATGGCGTGCTAAACTGTGTAAATGGAAGCCCTTTGAGGGCTCCCCCCACCCCAAAGGGGATGGGGCATAGTGAGAATGGGTTGTTGACTTCTGTGAGGGACCACTGTCTTTGCCGAGTACATTTGTGATTTCTGCACAGTCTGAGGTCTGGAGAAGAGACCTTCATTAATACAGTGTTGAGTGTGGCCACAATCATGCCCATCACGTTTGAACATGAGTGTGGACCAAAGTGTCGGTCAAAGTACCACAAGCAAGAGATCAATGCTGTCATCACACGGGGCACACTTCAAGACTTCCAGGCATACTCCCAGTTGTGCCACACTTGGGCCCAGCATACAGACACAGTTGGTCGCTCAGCTTTGCATGTGGCTGCATCGTGTGGGAAGCAAGAGATTGCAGAATGGCTTGTGGAAGTAAAAAAGCTTGATGTTGGTCTCAGAGACAAAGAGTCTGGTTGGACAGCGTTGCACAGAGCTTTGTTTTATGGTCAGCTGTCCATGGCAAGATTTTTAATTCAAGTATGTATAAAGTCTTTAATTTATTATTATATTATTTTTATAGTGCAAAGTTGTTGTCACAGAGTTGTCTGCTTGAAGGTTCATGAACCTTGTGTTAAAACTAATAAAGTAAATTTTCTAATAAAGGGATGCATTTTACAAAGTTATTCTGTTTTTTCTTTACGAAGGTAAAATCTTTCATAAAATTACCAAAATTGTAATTTGAAACTGTTTTATTAGCAAACAGAGAGTCGAAAGTAAGGAACATGGCAGATCTTTGAAGATCTGCCATGTTCCTTATTTTCGACTCTCTCTTTGCTACGTGTTTGGGTACGGTAGGCTCCCTTGGTTGCATACGTCAGCATACGGGTGTGTCTAGTGCTGCCAGTACCTTGTTGGGATTATCGTTTGATGATTTATAGCGCTCTGTCCTCATTTGTTCTTTATTACTGTTTTATTATTTTAATTTAACTACTGTTGCATTGTATAAGAGCTTAATTTTCAGACTTTGTTGCTGTGCAACCAAAGATGGATTGTTTCGACTGTTGCATTGATCTTTCATCCAGTATGTGATAATACCCAATATCTAACATAAAATAGGCAGTTAATAGTAGATTATTGTTTATCTTTGTGGACACTGTGGGCTTGCACATATACACGTTAATGGGTGCATGCAACTGATTTTACAGTGCAACAGCGAGCTGTATGTCCGAGATCATGAGGGACTTGGGCCACTTGACCTTGTTGTGAAAGACCATCCAAACCATCTGTCATTTAACCGCAAAGGTACCAAGAATCACTAGGCAGCTTTTTCTTGATCCATCTCTGTCCTTGCTTTCCTTCTTCGTTACGTACTTTAAGGATCACAGCACTCCATTCTACTTTACTTTCATTTATTCATTTTGGGCACCACAAACAAATTTCATTTAAAAGTAAGCATCTTATTTTCAGGAAGTGTAATACCAAATATTAATCTAATATATAAAGCCAAATGTGTGTGTGTGTGTTTTACAAATCTGCATGGCTCAACCAATCCACACCAAATTTGGCAGGTGGGTTCGTTTACACCCTCAGATGGTCATAGGCCATATTTTGACCCTATACCTAGATGTTTATATAATCATAAATGAAATAAATTATGACAAGGCCCTTAGGGGAGAGAGAGTAGGGGTAGTCTTATTTATAAAGCTGAATGTGTGTGTGTGTGTGTGTGTGTGTTTTGCACAAATCCTCACCCCGAACCAATTCACACCAGATTTGAGTAAAAGGGGATGGGTTGGGGTTACAGAAGAAGGGGCTACAGAAGGGGTAGAGGTGGTAGGGTAAGAAAAACCCGGGTCTCCTGGCTAGTAGTAAATATTTCGTATCATTTGTAATCCTCAGTTGAAGTGTAGTAAATGGAAGTTGAATTGATCTAAGGGCGTTTAAAAATGTTATTTGAGTAAAGGGGGATCTTTTGAGAGGTTTTAATGGTGTTTGCCTTTTGGGGAGTCTTTCCTGAGTGACACCATTTGTACTGCATTCATTTAGTCTGCAGGATTGGGAGCAGTAAGGGAGCATGTGGAATATAACTTGCTGCTATTTCTGAATTCTTTGGATTGCAGTTTAGCATTATCTGGTTTTTGTATACATAAAATGATACCAGAAGTTAATCAGAATTTGTAATTTGTGATCACTGATGATAAACAGATCCAAATGAGGTCTACTCATGGGGAGATAACACGAACTTAACTCTAGGACATGCAAATGAACAGCGGCGGAGCTTTCCTGAAGTGGTGGACACTTTCCGACGTGGAAATATAACAGTAAAAGAGGTTCGATGGATATTGATGGTCTGTGTGTGTGTGTGCCACGTGCATGTGTGTACATCTGAGCACGTGCTTGTGCGGTCTTGTGATTATGTGGGTGCTCAAATAGAGGAGGGGAGATGTAATTTCTGTGTGTCAGTGGTCTGGATTTTTGATGCCTGTCAGTGTCGTCCAAAGTCATATTGCTGTAGACTTTATAGTAATAGCAGGATGAATGTTCCATTTTTTTGGTAGTTTTTATTATACAGTAGTGTCTTTTGATAGCAGTATGCTTGTAATAAGTACCTAGTTGTATTATTTTATTGTCCGCAGATTGTCATCAGCAAGTACCATTCTGTGTTTCTCACACAAGGGGGGCAAATCTATACCTGTGGCCATGGGCAAGGAGGAAGGCTTGGCCATGGAGATGAGAGATCATGTGTGGTAATAGTCTTTCTGGTTTTGTCATCTTTGTATTGCAGTTATTGCTTTGAAATGGAATACAGGTCAGATCAGATATTTAGTTTATGTTCATGGCGAGCAGTCCTTTTTTGTTTGACCATTTTAATATGCCTCAGAGTGTTGTGCAGAAGACAGCTAAGCTTTAAGTTGTTTAAAGGTGTTTCTAAAGGAACTAGGAAAATGTTGTAAATTTGGTGCAGACTCCAAGACTGGTGGAAAGCTTACAAAATGAAATCTGCGTTGCCATTGCTGCAGCACGAGATCACACAGTCTTCCTTACTGACAAGTAAGTGGTCTTTAGCATGGCTATGGATGTGTGTGCTTGTTGACATCCGCATGGATTCAGGAATGTTTGGTTGTTTGAATTATGTTTATTGAATGTTGGTCTGTGTTAACGACAGCTTTGTCTTCCCAGGAACATGTTGTACAGCTGTGGACTGAATGACTGCCAGCAACTTGGTGTCACAGGATCAGGGGAGAAGGGAGCCACAGACAAAAGTCTTGTACCTGTCAAGGTCAGTTGCTGCTGTTTGACTGGTTATTCTGAAACGTATGATTAAAAAAAAAAAGAGGTTTCGGTTGGGCCTGTCGTAGATGGTTTCATGAATTCTGTATTCTTTCATTTTCTCAATAACTCCAGTCAGAATTTTACATGCCACACTGCTTTGCTGTATTGACTTTGTAGAAGTGAGATGAACAGGAAGCGGTAGTATCTTCCAGAATATTACTTGTGTTTTTGCATTATAAAAGGAAGCTTGAGCAAATACTAAAAGCATCGGAGAACCTCTTGTGCAGATAAATACGAAGATGCTGAAGGGAAAAACAGTCACTGGGATCGGTGCAGGACGTTTTCATACTGTAGTGTTCACTGCCGATGGTATTTATACCTGTGGACTCAACGCTGGTCAGATTGGTATGTAGTATCATGTATCAAAACAAATGACTGCTACAAATGAGTGAAAATGGTAAGAATAACAAATTATCTGTACCAGTTAGGACAACAACAGACACAGTCGACATTTCAAGCACTGTCCCTTCATCTGGACAAAAAAAGACAAGGAAATGCAAAATCAGAATTCGAAAAGAGAATTACATATAGACACAACTGGTGTGAGTAGAGGAGGCTTTTTCTCAGTGGCCTCCTCTCTACTCACACCAGATAAGTGTCTCTATGTAATTCTTTGTGTGGGCTCCTTGGGGTTTTTTTATTTTTCCTTTTTTTGTCGGTCTTGTCCACACAAAGGGGCAGTGCTCCAAAACGTTGCGTCTGTTGTTGTTCTAACTTGGTACAGATAATCTGTTATTCTTACGTAGTATCATGGGTAATGTCTTTTTCACCCCTGTTCATAATCCTCCTCCTTTCCTTTTCCCTGGGATGTCTGGTGTCTTGATTTTGTTACTTTTAGTCTCTCTGTCATCTCTGTAGCCTATTCTCCTATTCTTTTTCCGTCTTCCGTCATTTGCCTTCTCTTCCGTTCCATTCAAAAAAATGCTTACCATTATTTAGAGTTTCTTCAGATCTTATGTCCATGGTCACTTTCTCATGGTGTAAACCTGCTGTCACTTTATCTCATTCTGTGTGCCTGAGGCCAACTTTTGGTATAGTATAGTATAGTATAGACAACGCTTACATAACGTCCATAAATCTCAGTCCACGATATTAACTAGGACAAACAGGGCTCAATATTAACGGCTGCCCGACCTCCCAAACCGGCTGGGGCAAGTCATTTCTTATTTCTTTGCTTTTACTTGCAAGTGAAACACGTCTCAACTTGCTGGACTGCCATGTAAAAATTAAACGGAAATTTGGAGCAGACTGAAATGTGTGAAAAACACTGCCTGCCTTTTAGTTATTTCAGCCTTGTCCATTGGTTGATCTCCACCGGAAGAACCAGTCAGGATAAAGAATAGAGATCTAACACGTTAATATGGCAAAACAGCGTTTGTGGTTTCCTTTGGCATCTCTTTTTTTCGCAGAAATGAAAATATGAAACCAATGAAGAAAAGAAAATAGCAAAAAATAAATAAAACACTATGAGAACAAAGCCAAAGTTTCTTCCTTATTGGAAGGCAGACTCTCCTGTTTTGTACCGGTCCTACAAATTTCCTCGCAGACACAAATAGGCATGAGAAGACAATTTTATTTCTATGTAATAGTTTTTGAAGGAAAATGTAATACCAAAAATGCACTTGAAAAAGTATTTGGTGCTTAATATACCCAAAATTTATACTTAGTTATGGAAAATGTGAAGGTATGTCTGAACTGTCATTGTCTGCTCGTTTCCAGTTGATCATCACAATATTGAAACAATGTGCACACATGAGCTGAAGTAATTTGAGGTCTGTCTAAAGAATTATTTATTAATATTTAAGGTTAATGCAAAACCAAAATGAACTTTTGTAAATATTAACATACAGGGCCTGTAATTTACATGTGACAAAACTTGGACGGCTTTGCCAACTGTCAGCATCTGCTCGTTCAAATCATTTGGAGATATTAAGCAACAGATACTTGTAAAAGTGCATTTTGGCATTATATTTCTCCATTAAAACTGTTACATTGACCTCACATTATTTCTGATCCCATTTGCGGGGACCTACGTTTAGTATGATTCCGATACAATGTTTAGCAAGGTAAGCTGAAGTTAACTAACCATTGACACAGTTAACCTTAAGACTCATCGACATCACTTGAACTTGACTATGAACAATGTTGTAGCAATTGCAGTTAATGTTAGAAGCTTCCATCGTTGTATCTTGTATGTGCATGTGGACATACTATGATCCTTGTTCAAGCAAGTGCAAGGTTACTGCAGGCAAGCAAACGTTATGATTGGTTGCCCAACAGAGAAAAAAAAAACAGTTAAATGTCAAGCGCTGACAAGTATTTTTATGACACTGTGTCACCAGAAATGTTGACATTTCTACAGGTCACCAACCTTAGACATTTTGTTGACTTTTGTACAGGTCACCAGAAGGGTGAGCGATACCAGCCTTACCTGCGCCAGGTTTCACAACTTTTCCACAAAGATGCGTCACCTGCTATGGTCTCCAGCTCTGATGCTGCCATTGCCTGTCTAACCAGCCGTGGAGACATATTCTTACTGCATGAATATACCTGTCGCAAGATTGCAGCTAGGTGATTGTTGACTGGCAAATGTACATGGTTATGGATCTGAATATGCAGAAACATGTGATTTATTACAAGCAACATTTCAGACTTTGAAAAAAAATTATGTTGTGGTGCTTAATGTTTTCAGAAGAGATTAGGCACGTAGCGCAGTGAGTAGAATTTAGACTTCAGGTCATAGTGTGCAGTGAGTAGAACTCGGACCACAGGAGTTAAAGGCTGCACACAGGTCATGGTGCGGTGCAGTGAGTAGAACTCAGACCACAGGTCATGGAGAAGATTTCTTGTTTTAATTGGAGTTACATACTGCCCTCTAATTTTGAAACTACCTTTCTTGTAATTGGCTGACCACACATGCATTTCCCTTTACCTGGATAGCAATTTATGTAGATATTTTTTAATATAAATTCAGGTGGCAAGATATTACAAAGCTGTGTGTGATTGGTGGAAATCTTGATCACAACTCTGACATGGATGTTTTGAGGGAGAAAGGGGGCTCAGAAATCAAAGTGCTTTTGCTGAACACCTTTGGAAAAGTAAGTTTATGTTTATTGTATTTATTGCATATTTTTGGTTAGGTGACACTGGGTTTATTGCATGAAAACCTTGCACCTGAATTTTATGGCTGACTATGAAAAACCCACAGTTGGACTGTGTTTACACAAAACTGGTCAAGCATGACTCTTGAATCACAAACATGCACATACAATCTCTTGGTGAATATGCATTCACATAGAATCCCTTGGTGAATATGCATTCACATCTGTACATATGCTGTCTTTGCCCCACAAAAGCATTTATTATAAGGTAACTATCCTCGAAATGTTAAACACACCAAGTGCCAGTTGCATCCTATTAAGCGACGTATCTTTGCTCCTTACTGTTAAACGATAACTATCAGGAATTCCTGGTTCTCGTGTATACCACTTAGTTTTTGCTCAGACATTTCCAGTTATGGTGTTGTTTCCCTTTGACCATGAATTGAAGTCGGAGAACCATACAGGTATTTTTGAGGGTGCCCTTAGATTTTAAAATGGCATTAAAATACTACATACCTGGTATTCTGTGGTTATCTGATTTCATTTACCTCATTGCTGATGGATGTTAATGAATTTTGACTGTACAGCAAAGATTAAGGTAATTAACAAAATTATTGGGCATATTATTATACGTAAAAATTGGGTTTATTTTTGTTTGTAGCGGTTAGTTATTTCATGGGAATTTTTCAAATATGAAACCTGTTACCCTGGCTGCACAGGACAAGCATAATTCACTATGTCTGACAGAGATTGACTTAAAGACGCAATTTGAGATGAATTCATAGATATTGATATTGTTAGTCTTGTCAACCATAAATTTCAAGCTGCATCAGTACTATTTCCATACAATTCACGTTTTAATATCGATAAATAGTGGCATACGGACGTCGCCATGTTGTGGTACTCTTTCGCGAATGAAAGCAAAATATCGCTGCTGTCGTCTGGTCTGGTGACGTCAGTGCCCCCAGAAGCATTCTTCAACATGCCACAGTGCAAAGCGTTCGGCTGTTTCAACGAACAGTGCAAATCGTTTAATGTAGACGGAAGCCACAAAAGCTTTTTTGGGATTCCAAATCCAGAAAAATCAAAAGATTCCTATGCACTTTGTAAAAAGTGGCTTGAAAATTTAAAGAAAGCCAAGTTGCCTCGTCATGC
>SMGT01007049.1:26911-55025 GCA_004794575.1 Lanistes nyassanus
CTCCCCACACCATTTATCATCTGATCATCTGTGCACCTCCTGCTCCAGTCATGAGATAGCTTTGTGGCTGACTTGACGTTAATAAACCAAACAAACCAGCAAACAATCAAATACGCAAGCACCTGCTACAGCTACTGCTCTTATTCTGTAGGTGTTTCAGTGGCGAGGGGGCAGTCCTAGCATGAAACGGTGCCGCTGGGCCTTACGCCGTCAGATTAATGTCTGTGATGTGGCTCTAAACGCATCAGGCATGGTGATAGCAACTGACCAGGGAGAAGCGTTTGCAGCATATCCCACTAGCCGAAAAGCAGGAAACCAGCAGAAAGATACCTCCAAAGATAAAAAGGGTGAACTTCAGTTTCTTTGAAGATGTTATTTACATGACTCTGGTTTCTCTTCGTAACATGAGAAAAGTTTTCCTCTTTTTTTTACTTATGTTTCTGCTTCATAAATGCATTGTAGCTTCGTGTTTTATTAGTTTGCTTAATTTTCGTAATGGTTTTCTTTGCAAGAGATCTTGATTACCCCAACAAAGTACTGGCAGTGCTAGACATAACCGTATGCTGACATGTGACCAAGGGAGCCAACCGTACCCAAACACGTAGCAAAGAGAGAGTCGAAAGTAAGGAATGTGGCAGCCGTGTGAAGACTAGGGTTGCTTAAAAGAAAGGGGCCGCAGATCTTTTTTGAAGATCTGCCATGTTCCTTACTTTCGACTCCCTCTTTGCTACATGTTTGGGTACGGTTGGCTCCCTTGGTCACATACGTCAGCATACGGTTGTGTCTAGTGCTGCCAGTACTTTGTTGGAGTTGTCATTTGATGATTTATAGCGCTCTGTCCTCATTTATTCTTTATTCAGATCTTGATTAGTTGATAATCCCATTATCACGATTATTCAGTAAAACCTCCCAAATCAGACTTCAAAGATATTAGAATGCGTATTTATCGCAGCTGCGATAAATTTCTCACTATTTACAAGCCTTCTGTGATCAACTCATCACACAGATGTTAGTCCTACTGTGTCTATCGTGGTAAAATGCACATGCATCTGCGTGTTACCAAGCTCATCCAGCCGCCTCTGCAGATTGAGATAACAGCGAGATTTGCACGAGAATAGTGACATCAGCCAGAGGAAAGGCCATAGTGTTTCATCTGCTGATCCTCCTCGTGATGTCACCCGAGGTCTGCCAGATTTTGTCCAGCCATGAAGCAGACGAAAAAAAAGTGTTACATTTATACATTATCCTACCGTGTTTTCTTGATATTATAAAGAGTGTTCACAAAAAATGCGTTCACAACGAACAGTATGTTGTAAAACACAGCAACAGAGGATTTTGTGTCCGAGTACCTTTAAGACTTCCTTCAACATATGACCCTTAATTTTTTTATGGAGATTGTTTAGTAGATAAACAACAGGTAATTTATGACTTTTCCCCAATACAACTGCTGACCGACAAAAGTGACTGGTTTTGTGCAGGATCCATCTTTATCTGGTTGATTGGGAAAACATAAGGAGACTTTCTTTTTTACAAAGATTTTTTACCGAGTGATGCAAAATGTAGACCCAAAATCAACTCAGGAAGTGCAGAAGAACTGTTCTAAACCTAGAAGAGAGAAAGTGGTCCAGAGGCGCACCGAAGGGGAGTTCGCAATAAATATTGCATTCGACATCTGATTTATGACTTTACCCTTAATGCAACTCTCGCCTGACGGAAGTGACTTGTTTGCTGCAGTGTATGATTTTTGCATTTTTAACTCAATCGTGACGGAGAATCCTACCTAGAGTAGGTCCCGGGGGGCCAGGGAATTTTTAGCCTTTTTTCAAAAATTCATTAAAAAAATCCCCCAAAACAATAAAAACATTATTTAAAATTGCTAACTAACTACAATAAATAAAGAAAACTCATTTCTTACCGTGTTTCTTGGACCTTGTTCCATAATTTTGTAAATCCTTTGATGGAAACACAACTGAAGTTGAAGAAATCAAAAGGTCCTCGTCATTCCTTATACAGTCTGTACGACATTGTTTACTACACGTTTTTCTCTTCGTAATCACTTTCTTGGGTCTTTCAGGCAAAAATATTCTTATCTTCATCCACTTTATCACAGTAAATTTGCGAAACAATGTCATTTTCCTCTTTAGCGTGTAATTTGAAAAGTAAATCTAGCATTTCTCAAGTGACAGACCACATGTGCGTACTCGCTTCAAACTCTGCCGAAAACCGGTCTGATTGACAGTTTAAAACACAGAAAAGGGAAGCAACTCGTGAAGAAATGATTCAGCTTTCAATTGTAAGAGTTCTTTCCCTTAAAAGATTAGCAGATGAAATTTTAAAAATCATAATTCGAACGGACTTAATCTGCCCCGTAAGGCGGAAACGACTTTTCTCGGTAGGACAAATAATTTATATTATAGACTTCATTATAATCATTTCTAAAAGTCTTGTTCATACTTTTTGTTCAGTCTCTACGTTTGAGCCATTATGTAGGCATATTAGATCAGGTCAGACAGACACAATAGTTACACCTCTTCAAACTTGCTTTCTAGCCTAGCAAAGGTAAGTTAGTTGCAGGTGTCTAGCTTTTAATTGTTTCATGTCTAGGGCTCCAGCCTAAGGGGATCTGGTATCACGTCTCTGTTGTGATCATTCATTAGTCTTGGAGATCTCTGCTCAGCACATACAGCATGAATGTAATTTGGTGGTAAATAAAACACAATTTCAGACTATGTTGGTGTTGGCTGCCATGAATAGCATACATACAGATGTGTTTCTTACCATCTGTTTTCTAATAAACAACAAAGGAGGACTGAGCACTTAAATTATCAATACAACAGGAGGTACTTGAAACGCTCAAAGTAACCACATGCAGATGCATGCAGCCAAGGGAGCTTACCGTACCCAAACACGTAGCAAAGAGAGGGTCGAAAGGAAGGGACCATGCAAGTACACTGCAGTATAAATGCTGTACTACCCTGTTCAGTGCGACCAGTCCTCCTGCATCATGATCATCATCATCGTCGTCATCATGCCTTTTGACACAGGGCTTGCACAAGATTGCTCCATTCCTCCCTGTTTTGAGCTGTGTTCTGTGCAGTTCCCCAAAGTCCTGACCACCTCAGTGGTCTAGTGGTTAAGGCGTCCGCTTCCGAGGGGGGAGGTCGGTGGTTCGCATCCCGGCTGAGTCATACCTAAGACTTAACAATTGGCAATCTAGTAGCTGCCCTGCCAGACGCCTGGCACTACAGGGAACATTACTAGGACTGGTTGGCCCGGTGTCAGTATAATGTGACTGGGTGGGACTGAAGTCTGTGTTGCGCCATCAGTCCCACGTGTGGCAGCACGTAAACTTTGTCTAAGCAACGCTGTCCTGATATGCACATAGTTTGTGGCTGGACGTTAAGCAACAAATACCCCTCCCCCAAAGTCCTCCCTTATAGGACCCCTTTATTATAAGACCTGATTGTGGCTGCTTTTTCTAAGTCTTGTATGAGAGATTTTACTGTATTAAGTATACTGAGTCTATGACAATATCCATCAATAAGATGAGGGAGCAGAGCTAATATACCTTTGTTAAATGCCTTTAATGAATATGTGATTCTATTCTATCTTGCAGAAACGGAAAAAGACTTCGGTAAGATGTCACTGTTAGACCTACTGCTAAAAGATGAAGTTGAAGAAATGGCTGTGCGAAGATTGCCTGGAGTTCATCGTGCCTGTTACGTCACTTGTGACCGCAAGGGCCTTAACTGTGCTGCCCTTCAGGCATTGCCAAATTGCTGGTATGTTCAATCTTTTGATTAAAAATTTGTATTTTTAGAATCATATCTAAGGAAGAATTTATTTTCTATATTCTACCTTTAAATGATGTGTAACATGACTATGCATTCCATAATTTTGTTATGTGTTATTTTTAGCTTGTGTTTTCACTGAGATGGAGAGAAAATATTATTTGTAAATGTATGAAATTGGTCTTTCAGTCTGACTGATGTGCCAAGTATTTCCAAGTCAACCATGAACGTGGACTTGCTTCAAATAATGGAGGAAGCAGACCTCAGTGATGCCATCCATGATGCTGTTCTGCGTGTGAGGAACTTCATTCAATTTCTTTGGAATTTGACAGTAGGAAGCTTCTTGCAGCCACCATACCCTGCTAATAGTAAACTATTCCATCACTCTTTCTTCGTCAGATCATTACAAGGCAACAGAATATACTGTTCTGTAGTTAATAATAGTTGCTGAATAAATAGAATTAGTCTGAAGTGACCAGTTCTTAGGAAAAAGCAGATTTTGCTGCAATCACTTGGCTTTAGTGTGATCACACACTGGACCTAGGAGTTTTTTTTAACAAAGTGTTTCAAGATAGATCGCCGACATCTGTCACTGACATTTGAACTTGCTCGCTGATCTTTTTGGCTGAAACTCTTCGGAATGTATCTGGTTTTTGAATCTCACAATTATGCCATTTGGATTTTCTAAGTTCTGAAAAGTTATCAAGGGTCAGAATTTACTGTCTGGGGCATGCTTGCAATTATGAGCATATACGAGCATCTTTTGATTGTGAGAGTCGCTAAGAAATTTTTTTTAAAAAATTAAGTTTATGCGGGTATTTCGCGAAGAAAACACACAGGACTTTAGCGAAGCCTTGAAAATTGACACCGATGGCAACAAATGATGATCACGTGAATCTGGGTTCCTGATAAGTTCTGTGTGTTCATGTACAGAAATCTGAAAATCACTTTCACACTTTTGAAAACATGTTTCTCCTTTGTATTTCTAAGCTGATCTTCATGAGTTTGGTCAGGCGAAATGTTTAATCAGAGATTGCAAATCTTTGGTTTAATCACTGCATTTTGTATTGGACCTTTTTTTAAGAGGCAGCATAAATTTCATTAGATCTGACCATCTGCTCCATCCCCCCCCCTCCACTCCACTATCACAACGCTCTTAACAAATCATGCACACAGAAATCATTGTGCAAGGGAGATCACCACACATTGTTTTCCCTTTCGTACGAAGAGCACTTCCTCTTTTCCTCACTTGACAACAGGAGATGGTAGGCAAGAGCAGGGGTTAGTGAAAGGGTAGGGGTGGGGAGGCTAAGAAAAACCTGGGCAGCTCCATGTCCCCTGGCTAGTATTCACTATAGGATTGTTTGAGAGAAATAGTGGGGTTTTTGTTTGGCACTTGTCTTTGATGCTTACTATGTTTATGAAGACCATTAGGAAAGTGGTGTGCATAACAAGGATATCGTTTTGGGTCTTCATACTGCGAGTTCAAATCTTCTGCACTGAATTTCAAATCTGCTTTTTTCTTAACATTGGTCTTCTGCCATGTTATAGTTGTGGATAAACAGGTCTGACTTGAGCATAATTTTTTTTTTTTTTTTTTAGCTTTAGTGATTTTGTCCTCTAAAGAGAGAAGGTAACTAAAATGAAAATGTTACTAAACAGTGCTGCTGTTGGATCAGATTGTAGGCTGGAGACTGCCTGTAGCTAGAAGATAACTGTAAATAAACATTGAATTGCCATATTTACCAGAGGAAGTGCTGTTGTAGGTTGGAGAACAAAGCTGGCCCGTCCATCTCTACATCTTGGCTTCGCGAGCAGATTTCTTTCGCAAGCAGGCTGTGTCCTTGGGTAGAAAACCTAAAGAAATAACTATCCCCGACTTCCAGCCCGATGTCATGGAACAACTGCTGAAATTCATCTACACCGACACGTGTGATGTGCTGAAGCTTGGATCACACTTCACTTTTTTATGCATGGAGAAGAAAACTGAGCAGCTTGGCTTGCCTGACAAACATGCTGAGGTGATTGTCGATAGCCCAAAAGTGATGTCAGCCTTTGAGGTGGCAATGCACAGCAAGAAGGTGAAGGTAGGAAAGGAAGAAGGAATGGAGAAAAGCTGCAAGACCCGAGACCCTGTCAAGATTCTCCAGGAAGCTGCTCGTAAACTTGGTGTCAAGGGTCTAGCCAAGAGGTACTGTTTTATTTTTTTTTAAAGAGATGTTGCTGATACAGTAAAACCTCCCACATGAGACCTTCCCATATACGACCTAAAAATTTCTGATGGAGGCCATTTACTATATAAACCACCTCCCATTTACGACTCCCTCCTGATGAAATTGGCCGGTTTTGTGTAGGAAATGCTTTCCCTAGTCGAGCGGAAAAAGAAGCAGACTTCTTTTTTCAAAGATATTCACCCAGAAACGCAAAATTGTCAACCCAAAAGCCACAGAAAAGCACAAAGAACTGTTTTAAATCTAGAAAAGAGATTGAAAGTGTGCCTAACAAAGAAGCAACATAGGGAAGTCAGAAATAAATATTGCGTCAGACATCCATTTAAGACTTTATCCTTATAGAACTGATGGAAGTGACCAGTTTTGCACAATATACCACGTGTCTTTACCGACATTTCACAGGAGGACAAAAAATCCCAGATTTTGTTCTTATTTATTCCTGAAAGTCTTCAGTTTAAGCCTTTGGGCCGATTCGCCACATTCGGTACCTATAAGGTCAGGCAGACAGTATAGTTACGTTCTCTTTCACACTTTCTAGCCTGTCGAAAGCTAAGTAAGTGGCAGATGTCCAGACCTATCGTGTGTAGGCCACTCACCTGCAGGGATCGGCTGTTGCTTCTTTCTTGTGACGGTACATATGCCAGTCTTGGAGATCTGTGATCTACAGCATTTAAGTGAGCTTCACAGCTGGTGAACTTGTTTGATCTGCTGATGCAAGTACCGATTTTGTGCAGCAGACGACTTTTTCACCATACTGAACCACGTAGCAAAGAGAGGGTGGAAAGAAAAGATCCTCTGTATGAACACATTGTGTATTGAGGGTTAGCTGTGTGAAGACTAGCGTCATTTATAAAGAAAGGGTTGGCAGATCTTTTTTGAGGATCTGCCTGGTCCCTTTCTTTCAACCCTTTTTGCTACGTGTTCCAGTATGGTAAGCTTCCTTGGTTACATGTGTCTGCATATGGGTACTATGAGCATTTCAAGTACTTCTTGTTATATGGTTAAATTAAGCGCTCTGTCCTCATTTGTTGTTTGTTACCTTTTATATTGTAAAATTTCAATTTCTTTAATTGGTAAAACCAGAAAGAAAGTTTTGATAAAACGAGATATGATGAGATAAAGTAAATCTGATGTGTGATAAAACTACATGTTCAGTAATTGAGATGCCAAAAAACTTTATTTTAACATGTAGTTCAGTAGTAAAAAAATAAACAATTTCAAAGCATGTTGCAGTTGGCTGCCATGATAACATTCATGCATATGTGTATATATTTCTCACCCCATCCATTACAGTTCTTGTACATGTAATAACGGTTCACCATGACCAGTCCTCCTTTATAAGACCTCCCCATTATAAGACCTGATTTTGGCTGTTTTGTTCAAAGTCTTATATGGGAGTTTTTACTGTAGCAAACTGTCTGTTGAAGTAAAGAAGTTTGTTACTTTTTCACTTTGATTCCCAGACTTTTTTGGTAGGACACTTTATTTTGTGTGGCTGGTTCACCTTCAGAATGTTTTACTTTTAGACTTAGTTTTTGTCAGATTAGTGTTCAAATTATTCCATGAAAGTTTAGTCAGACTAGACTGACATAATTTTATCGAAATTGCCCTCAAAGTGTTTCAGAGTTTTATCAGAGTGGCATTCAGACTATTTGAGATGTAATTTTGTCAGAGGGAGAAGTAGGCAGTGTCCTGTATCTGCCTGCAGCAGACTTTGAAAATCTCACAACCACACCACATATGCAAGAAACCCAAATAGCTTGCTTACTTATTCGAGAATATCTGCCATGACAGGAATAAGTTCCTTGAATTTCCCATGCACGAAAACCGTACAACTTATTTTGCCCTCGTTGTTTGGTAATAATAAAGTTATTCTGTCATCCCAGGAGTAAATAGCTTATTCCAAGTTTGCTAAAACGGTTTTCAGGGACAGAAAAAAATTCACCATTCCGGATTAAATTTAGCACATGCATACAGGGCCATATAAATTTGTCTTTTGCCACCTGTGCCAAACATTGGCACTGCAGCTCTAGCCTTGTCATGGTTTTGTAGCTGTGCTTCTAGTACGAGAATAATCTGTACAGCATGCTAATAAAATTTCTCTATCCCTGTATATGTTGACCCTGTTGGCAGTTTCTTGACTTGTTTTAGGTCAAGTGAATTTTTATGCTTTTACAGATTGGAAACAGTGAGGTATGTCAATGGTGTAATACAGTCTGCTGGAAAAAAGATGCCTCCTCAGCAACTCAAGTTTGATAGGACAAAACTGTAAGTAATTATGCTGTCTTGCCAGGAAAAATTTAAAAGGAGTGTAAATTTGTTTAAAAGTAGTACCATGCATATCATGTTCTTATACTTCTTTGGAACATTAAAAAAAACTTCCTAGGCTGTCCTTATTAGAACAGGGCATAGTCTTCTGTTCCCCAGGCAACGGCGGCATTTAGGTGAAAAGTTGCTGTATGAAGGTGATAGGTACAATTTTAATCACCATCTCATCTACACTAACCTTTTGTGCTTTTGTATGAATATATGTAAATCATCAAAGTATGTGCTTTTTTCATTATTTAATTTTGATTGTTGTCTTTCTGACAGACCTGAGCTGCATGATGTGTGCATTCGTGCAGAAGATGGTACAGCAGTGGATTGCCACAAGTGCATGCTGGCTGCTCGCCTGGAGTATTTCCACAGTATGCTGGGTAGTGGGTGGATTGAGGTGAGTGATGTTGCCTGGAGTCTGTTGGCCAGCATGTGAAATGTGCAGATCGGTGATATTTTGGGGTTGTGTAGGTCCATATGGCAGTTACACTGTTATTGTTCGTAGGGTCCTTTAAAGTAATTTTTAGTTAAACTCTCTTTAAAAACTCCTTTAAGGTCATTTAATTTTGCTGAAAGTTCTTTCCCTTTATGTTATATTCTTTTCAAAACGTCTCAGTCCTTTTAAAGTGCTTTTGTGGCACCTAGCAGCACATTTTATTTTCCTTGTGAACTTAGTAACTTTTCATCCTGATAATTGCAGCCATAATGCACAGCGCTAATATGCAAGGGAGAAAAGATGAGGCCCTACAAGAGATTGCAAAAGAAATATTTATGTTTGTGATGTTTGTTTCATTCAACATCACTTGTAGCCCCCAATCTTTAATCTCTGTTTACTGCTTGGATAATATTTATATCTTTGTTGATATTCAGTCACCAACCCACTCACTCCAGAAAAAAAACCAAGAAACATGCACACTGCGAATTGTTTGTGGTTTGGGGCTTTAGGTTCAGTCCTGTGGGTGCCAGAGTGGGAAATGAAATAGGACTCCTTATTTTGGGGGTCTATGTTTTTGTCAGTGCATGTGAAGCGACGCTTAATGCTGTTAGTGGATTTTGGTGTGTGGAGGTGTGGGCTTGTGTGGCAACAGGTAATGTTGCATGGGGTGGTGCCAGAGAATATAGAGGAGGGTGGACGTTTCCAGTTTGGAGTAAACCAGAAGATCTTGTAGGTTTTTACACTGCTGAAATGCCAGGAGAGGGAATTTATTGAAGAGGATGGAAAGTAGGTGCCAAGTGGAGAGGAGGAGTTAACATACAGGAAGGCTGTGGGGGTCAATGGGTGAATACAGCAATGGGGCAAAGCTGTTTGTCTTTGGTGTTATGGGTGGGCTGGAGTGTGAGTATGTGTGGTTTTGTGGCAGTTTTATGTTTAGCAGAGTGCTGAAGATTGCGCAGGTAGTTGTTCTGTCAGTCTTCTCAATTACCGCTGATAGGGATATAGAGGATTGAATTTTGGCTTCAGAGCTCAGACACAGCCTCAGTCAAGCTGCCTATCCCAGGTGAAGTGCTAGAGATCTTGTTGGAGTATGTGTACACCGATGAGCTTCCTGTTCTGGCTGGTAAGTAAAGAGCCTTGTGCAAGCTTGTGGGAGGTTGGTTGTCTATGGTTAGTCCGTAAAGATTTGTTATTGCCATTTCTGATTTTGTAACAAATGGAACTTTGCTTGTTCCAGTTACATTTGATGTACTTGTATGTGATTTTGTTTGATCTTTCATGGCACCAATTGCTTTCTTTATTTGGGATTAAGAGGGTAAAAGTTAATAAAATGCAGCAAAAAAGTTTAAATGTATGCTTAACTATAGTGGAAGAACATTTTGTAGGAACATGTACTGACTGAATGTCTCTGTTCTACAGAGAAGCAGGACATGGAGCTGCTGTGTAACGTCTTGGTAGTTGCGGATCAGCTGCTAGTGACGAGGCTAAAGGAGATGTGTGAAGAAGCAGTTGCTGGCTTGTGTTAGTTTGCAGATTTGTTTTTCTTTGTGGGCTCTTGTATCAACCATTTGTGTGTGTGTGTGTGTGCGGAAGGGGTGTGGGGGTGACAGTAACTGCAAGAGAGAGGGAGGGGGAGAGACAGGCAAGTAATTAGGTGGGGGAAGAATGGAGGGAGTGAAGAGATTAGTCAAGGGACATCAGATTGCTGTTGATACTTAGACACACCTGCCTATGTCTAAACTACAAAAAAAGCAACAAAAAAAAACCCACGTATATACAAGAGGGTAAGGCAGATTACTGGTTCAGTGTGAATATTTTAGATGTGTCATTTACAGGAGAAAATAGACAAGTCAAATACGACTGTAAAATGGTAGTCTCTCTCCTAAGTATTTGAGATTTTTCAAAAGATGTATGGCTGCACTTGTTCTTCTCCATGCTGCATTACAAGACTTCATCAGAAATACTTGAAATCTGATTTGTGAGGTTTATGAGTGCTGCTATCTATCTAGTGACTCTGCGTAATGCTGGAGAACTGCTGGAGTTTGCCACCACCTACAACGCTAAACAACTGCAACTGGCCTGCCAACAGTTTATCCGTCTCAACCTGCCAGCACTGCTAGAGAACAGGTTTACTCTTGTTTCTTCTCTAGTTTGAAAAGTATCATCAAGGGTGGACTGTCTGTTCACTGTATGGTTTAGGAACCGTTTTTAATTGGGAATCATCGCTGTCTCAGTTTGAAAGGAGGATGTTCTGAGTAAGCTAACAGAGGAGTTGAGTAGTGGAGTGGAGAGCAGCAATGAAGAACATGTACCTGCATAACTGCAGCCAGAAGACCTAATTGCAATAGCCATACATCTGCTAAAGCACTGTGAAAGTGGCCGGATATTGTAACGGTGGCAAATTAAAAACACTGAAGAAAAGTCAAGGATGGTGAAATTTACCTGATCAGACTGAGGTTTTAAGTAGAGCAGTTGATATGTTTTTTGTAGTAGTTTGGATTTTTGGCTGTTTGAGCTGATGAATCTGTCTTTGTGTCTGGCACACACCCATTCATGCAAGTGCACACATCCACACGTTATGTGCTGCATAATGTCGCACATGGATCAGGCTTCTAAGGCATGTAATCTGTAATGTAGGAATCTGGACATGGTGGGAGAGGACACAATGCAGGAACTGACCGGCTACTATAGGAGTGTGGTGAGTGAGACCAATTCACTTCAACACTCTGACTTACATCAGCTCCACACATAAGCAGACTTGGAATGTCCCACTGCTGGATTTGATTTCTAACTGGCAAGCCCCAGACCACTGCAGATGGACAAGCGTGCGCTAGATTTTTGTGCTTGTCAGGGTATTCTAGCAACTGTGCTGGGGATCAAGCGGTCGTAATGTTTCTGATACATGGAGAAAACCTTTCCACAGGCTTTTGATTTATTTTATTTTGTACGTAGCTGAGAAATTTCTTTTTTGAATTGACGTCATTTTGCGTTTGGTTGAGATACTTCGTTTATTTGGGTCAGCTATAAGCTGTTAATAGAAGAGTACCACTTATGCAATACTTGCCGTGAGTTTAAAGAAGACTTTAGATGTAGTGTTATATTATAGATTCCTGCCATGTCTCATCGGCTGATTACACCATGGAGCGAGGGGCCCGATGCAGAGTACCTCTCAACCTTGTCGTCTGAATTCTCTTCCAAGCGCTCTCCATCAAACCGTGAGATCACCAGTAGAAAGAGCAAGCCTCGCAGACGTCAGAACAGAACTAAAAGTGGTGGCGAGGAAAGCCAGGCTTCACCTGGTGGAGTGGGGAAAGTTCCGGGTCCTGCTCAGGTTGTTGATCGCCAGGCATCCATCAGTTCTGACATGAGCATCCAGTCTGAGGAAGACATCATTGTTAAAGATGGGGAAGTGGAGTGTAAACCACCATTGGTAAGTTGACTTCAGTATTATGTGTTTCAGCTGTTAAAGAGTGCTTGCATAAAGTGTAAAAGGTGTCTTAAAGTTGGATCTTTGCCTTCTGCTTTAGAGGGTTGTCTGTCTGCAGTCCCTCAATCTCCCTCCTTTACGTTCTGCAGTTCCTCCTCTCGCCTGGTTAGCGAAGAGATTCCCCACAGCAGAGGAGCATGTGTCAGAGACACACACCAGTCTTGGGGGAACACAACTCCCTGAATAGTACCTTGCGCTAGGCAACTGGTCTACTCCAGAAATGTGCCGTTGATACTAGACTTCACCTGAGTCATGTAGAACAGGACACCTTGATTTCTGCAGCAAGACTGAACCTATCAGCCTTCAGCAGACTTGACCTTTTTCCACTTAAATTTATCTTTCCGCCAACGTTTGAATTATGTTTTTGTCTTTAATAGTTTTTTTTAACAATTTTTCGAAAATTGGTAAAAATTGCCCCAAATGGTGCGATGTCAGTGATGTTACGCATTATAGGACCACATCAAGATTGAGTTGAACTGCAGCTCCCTCTCCTTTGATGTGGTACTTATGCAAGATTGTTCTGTTATTCCTCTGTTACATCTGTACGTTGACACTAAGCCAAACACATATACATCAGTCATGCCAATAGTGATTGTACGTGGGCACAGTTAAGGTAGCGGTGAAAGGTCCGTAATCTCTAGCATGCATTTCCTGTTGTGGATCTCAGGAGCACAGGCAGCAAGCCAGCCCGGCTATTCTAATTCAGCGCCCCAGCAAGATGAGACAAGACAATGCTGCCGTCTCTAGCCCAGCCCCTGGCTGTGAAGTACAGCATCCCAGCAAGACAAGAAAAGACAGCGCTGCCATCTCGAGCCAGATCCCAGGGTGTGAAGTCCAGTGTGACGTCATGGAGAAACCTGGTGGCATGCCAGGACTGCGAGAGATCATGGAACTTGAACGGCAGGGTCTGAGGTGGGCAGGCAGTAGGCTGTGAATTTCACTTGTTTGCAAAAATTATTCAGCTGTGTCAGCAGTTCCAGTAGCTGTGGGCAGGTGGCAACCAGCTTGTAGCTACATACACTTAATGTGAGGTTGATCATGCAGATTGTCGTTCCAGCAGCAGCTTTAAATTGTTTTGTCAAAACTAACAGAAGTGTGTGACAAGTGTGGGATCCCAGTCGTCAACCTACGCTTGGTGAGCGAGTTGACGATATAAAATAGGGATCCGCTGTATGCACACGTTGTACACCGAGGGTTAGCCGTGTGAAGACTAGGGTCGTTTAAAAGAAAGGGGCGGCAGATCTTTTTGAAGATCTGCCACGCTCCTTACTTTCGATTCTCTCTTTGCTACGTGTATGGGTACGGTAGGCTCCCTTGTTTGCATACGTCAGCATACGGGTATGTCTAGCGCTGCCAGTACCTTGTTGGGATTGTCCAGAAGTGTGTGAGTCAAGCCTTTCAAATTATTGTGCATATGAAAGTTGTCACTCCATGGAAATCGTGATCGGAATCCAGCCATCCATTGTGCCATGTGTGATCTTCTAGCATAAACTCACAAACACTACAGATCGGTGGATGTGGCACGTTTCTGGAAAGGGGGTGGGGGTGGGGGGGGGAGCAGAAGTCGTGTCCATGTATTCCAGTTCATTCGTCAACTTTTCTTTCCCTTATGTCTTTTTCTGCAGACCACCCGTCAGCAGCCTTTCCCATCCCACTCCCACTCTGGGATATTCTTTGGTTTTAATCAACTGTTGGAGTTTTGAGATGATAGCCAGTGGAGCATCAGAGAATATAGATCAGTTACCTGGAATGAAGTAACTTTGTTCTTGTCCAGGGACAAGGAGGTGACAAAGGCTGCCTGCAACTCAAGATTTTCATGGAAGGATGTGAAAAAGCAGCAGAACAAAGCATCTCAAGGTCACAAGTCTCCAGGGACGACCCCTGCACCTCCCAGTCCAGCTGTCAGTCAAGGTGTGGGCCTGTCATCACCAAGTCAGTCATCGCCTGCTGCCTCCACAGCATCCGCCTGTCCTTGGTAGGTAACTATCACAGACACTGTAAGGTGCCATACTTCCCACCTTCCACTGCAAACGAAACCTTTTGTACCTTTATTCTGACAAGATGGGATGTGTTTGTGTGTGTGTGTGTGGGGGGGGGGGGGGGGTGTGTGTGTGTAAATTATGTTAGCATGTTGATTGCTTTTCCTTCGGGAAGAAATTCGAAACCATTTCCTCCTCCACTCATGCTAGAAGCTTTCAGACAACGTTGAAGTTTTATTTTTCCCTCATAAAAGCAATGTGTATCTCTGGTCTCAGGGGATCTGTCAACAAAGTTGTCCAGTCATTCAGAGACCTGATGCTTCAGGACAAGGGGGAACAATCCAGCACATTGGGTACGACACTTGCCAAGTCGCCGCCGTCATCGTCCACTCACCGCCCCTTAGTTACTGTAGTTGTGAATAAGTCAACTCCCAGCAAGTCCCAGCCAGCCCCAAACTTGAATATTAGGTCAGTAAACATTTCAATAAAGGGTTTTCAAGAGCTGGTGTTGAGACCCAGATTTCTTTCAAAATGTCTGCTTTTGAAATATTTGCTTGGTGGCCTTCCAGAAATTTAATTGATGACAGAAAGATGGGGAATTGGGGTGGGGGTGAGAAAGCATGCACATGCTTATGCATATTTTTATTCTGATGCATGCATGATGATAATGTGAATATAGAGTGGACTTTTGTTCTGACAGTGGTGCATGCCAGCATTAATTTCATTTAAATCTTAAGTAGATCCTGATTCAGTAATATTAATGTTGGCTTAAATATCATTGGTCAATAAATTATTGAAGGGGCTGGTCGCTTTGCTACCCTGGTGGTCATATGTGAAAGTGATCAGTGATCAGCCTATTACACTTTCATTGCAGCTGGGGTCTGCCACTTCGTGTTGCACCACCTGCTCCCCCCACTCCCATAGCCTCCCCAACCTCTCCAAGTCCCCCAGCTCAGCCTGTTAATCCCTGGCATCGTGTGGCCTGTGGGTCATCTCCCCCAGACAGCAGTGGTGCCAGCCTGAGTTTTTCTGACATCATGCGGGATGAGATGCAGCAGAAAAATACTTTGGACAGGGTTGTACAGAAGCCTCTCCACCTCATCCAGGTAAATGTTGTTTGTTGTTGAGGTAGGTTTGGAGGTGCTTTTGCAAGCATTTTATTTGTCTGTTGATCTACTAGTTTGCATGGCAGAGACTACAAGACAGAAGGCTGTTGACAACAAAATGTTGCCCAGAAATCCATTCTACCTGTAATGAGCATTTTGGCTGACATTTTTTTCTTTCAACAGTTGCTTTGCATGTGAACTGCAGCTGGTATCAGTGGTACCAGACAGTTCAGTGCGGAGGCTGACTACCCTAAACTGCCAGTACTAAAGGGTTAACTCAAAAAGTAACTTCTGTCTTGAAATTGGAGATGCTTTATGCACAATGGCAGTTCACAGCTCTTGATCTCATTCAAGGTACATCTGTTGTTTGGAAACACAAGTACTGAATATGGCTATATGCATTCCTCATCTCGATGCTTATCAAGCTAGTGAAACAAATCATGTTCAGAAAGCTGGGAATTTCATTCTGTTTAGTATATTGTTGCATGCAGCTGGATTTGCTTCAACATGCACTGCTGTATAATACTTGAAACTCGGAGAAAAGTTGTGCCTTGGGTGGTGGCAGGAGAAGCTGCCTGCAGTGAGACAAACTGTGCCTGGCTACAGTGTAGCCTGCAGTGAGACAAACTGTGCCTGGCTACAGTGTAGCCTGCAGTGAGACAAACTGCGCCTGGCTACTGTGTAGCCTGCAGTGAGACAAACTGCGCCTGGCTACAGTGTAGCCTGCAGTGAGACAAACTGTGCCTGGCTACAGTGTAGCCTGCAGTGAGACAAACTGCGCCTGGCTACTGTGTAGCCTGCAGTAAGACAAACTGTGCCTGGCTACAGTGTAGCCTGCAGTCAAGGAGTTTTGTTGCAATATCTGCTGCATGAAAAAAATCTGCATTAATACTTGTGGCCTTTTACTAACCTCTTGTTTTCTTTTGGTTGGGGAGGAGGGGGATGGTGAATTGGGGGAGGAAGGTGCTTGTGTTTTGAAACAATCTTTGATGAGATGCTGTAAAGGAGTGGTACTGATCACAAATTACAGCTCCTTGCTGAACACATATTTTGTGTGACTGAAGAAGAATCACGAGTGTGTGGGTGGAGACTAAGCTAAGATTTGTACAATACAATACATTTTTGGTACATTTTAACAACAGATGGAAGAGAAAGCCATGGATGACTTGCTGCAGTTTTATCATGCTGATAACCATGATGAGCATGTCACCGTAGAACGTGCATCCTCCACCATGGCTGCTCCACTCTGGTGCTGCCAGCGTTCCTCAACATCTGGTCACACCTGACAGCAAGCTGCATTCCTTGAATGGCATTGCCTCAGCAGCACATCAAAACCTCTGATGTGTACCAATGGTGTTAGAAGGACTAGTCCAGCCTTCATTTTATTCAGAGTTCAAAACAATATCATGAAAGCGATAGCCTGTTCAAACTTTTCACATAATGGAGTGGAACCTTTCTATGCATGCAGATTTTCAAACAACCAGTACATCTAGTCCAGGTTTTCAAACATGTTCTGTGATAGTGAGGATGACTTGCTTGTGATGTAACGACCAGCGAGCAGAGTAAACCCTAGTCGGGGAACAGTGTGCCTTTAGCATGATTCGTTCTTTTTAAAGGTGAAGGTGTTTATTGCACAAAGTACTAGCAACATATTCCAAACCATACGCTAGAATAAAATTACACTGTAAATTCAAAACAGTTGTTCACTGCCCCATATTTTGAAATGGGTTCCTAGTAGAATATAAACTAGAGAAAATGGCTGCATGGAAATCATGGAAAATTACAATCTTCCTGGTGTTTCCTTCCAAAACCGCTTTAGAACATCCACTTTTGACTTGCTGTTGGGAGTAGTTTCAAAACTCTGGGACAGTGGGTAACTCTTGCAAGATGGCAGCAGCCCCACCTAGCCAATCACATCATTTCAAGCTTTGCTTCTTGACAAAGTGAAAGATGAGTGCATGTGTGCAAAGGCTAGAACACATGACATCAAAACTTTACCCTGATGACGGAGCTGTTGCTGCTGATGTTAAGGTTATTGTACATGGGTACCAGAAAGAATTTAAGTACCTGTCAACATATTTGTCATTCATAATTTAGATCAGCTGTCTTAATGGCTTATTGCCGTTGTGCTCTTGAACTTTGAAAAGTTTTTACTTGCCGTAAAGACCTTTCTTGTGGGTAACAGCTAATTTCACTTTGGTGAGCATCATGGCTGGGTAACAACTTTGTTTCCTTACTGACGAATGAAAGAGAAGCAACATGGACATAATATGCTGTTTGTTTGGTAAGCATGATGGAGCTTGATTCAAAGGTTAGTGGAGCCTACCTTACAGAGCCAAAAGCTGATTGCTTCCTTAAAAGCTGGTGGTGGAAGGTTCCCATGATGATTGTCCTTCAGCACGTTATACAGTGTCTAACAAGGACACAACAGATATCACCGGATTGTGTTTGTCATGCTATTGTTTGCTTAGGCTCTGCCTGAGGCTTTCACATGTTCAGACTAAGTGTTTAGATCTGACTTGCTAGGACAAGAGATTCAGCAATGGCCAATGTTGTTATCTTGATATGCGCTTTTTAAATTTAAATGTGTTATGAAACTTTTTGATGTATGGTACCACATGCAGAGCATTTCAATTAATTGGAGCCTTTCAGGTTATGTTTACCTGATTAGTTGGCTTTGCCATTTACAGAAGTATCACTGGTGTGTTGTTTTGGATGGCAAGTTTGCTTAAAGTTACATACAGCATGTATGTGGGATGTGTTCTAAGGAAGCGGCTGGCCCAAGTTGCAGTGTGCTGTACTCTGCATACAGAACATAGTCTTATAGAGCTGTCTTTCTGGAAACACTGAATTTACCTTGTGGATTCTGGACAAAATGTGGCTCACAGAAATTAGAGAAAGTTGTGAGCTTTTCAGAGTGTGTGCCAAGCAGGTATGCTGACAGTTGAAACAGTCCATTATTTATATTGTGGCTTACAGATGATGCCATCATACTTAATTCGGTGCTGTTTGCAGATTGTGTGTGTGTCAAGTTACCTAGGATTGTTTCTTTGGTTTCTTCATGAAGAACTGTTGTAATATCATTGGATAGATTTTTTTGTGTTTTGCGGTAGTTGTTCACTTTGTGCACACACTGTACTGATGGAAGTACACACGTTTATTGTAATTTTGTGATGAAAAGGTACATGACTACGTGAAGTAATCATACTGCCAAAGGTTATGTACTTGACCGCTGAAATTTTGGTGTGAAAAATTGTTATAATGAATCCTATATTTAACTGCACGAGAACATTGTGTTCCAGTATATTTTAACAGCGTTGTTATATTGATGTATGCACTTCAGAAAGGGTCCTGTTAGAAAACTTGATGACATAAGCGTGATATGCAAGAGCTACATTTTGAGAACATGAATGCTTAGTCATGATGTACATACTGAACCAAGAAAAAACTGCTTCAAAACGAAGCCATACCAGTAATTGTATGTCAAGCCTGTACACAACGCAAATGTATATAATTGTTCACATGATCATGTACATGCTAGTAATATCAATGGTAATGTGCAGCATATATTTAAAACCTTAAATGATTGAATCAAAGATGCTTACATGCTTCATGATATGAAGTGCATTGTTATGAAAACAGTGTACTTTTATGGTGTTTGTGCAGAGCATGCACAAAGTCCCTACACCAGTCCTTGTATCTTTACAAATTTGCAGATAGTTTTTCTGTGCATTACTCATGTATTGGTCTAGAAAACAAATTCTGTTTGTTTTTCTTTTCTAAAGCATGATTGTTGCATGGACGTTAACTTACATCAAATTACATATCTTGATAGAAAAAGAGGATATAGGGTGGTGGTGGTATGTGTGTGGCGGTAGCCACAAAATGTCAAGCTGAGGCATACATGTTATCCCTTCAACTCAATGTCTGTAACTTCACTTGGGCATTGCATTTTATCATGTGCAACTACATCTTGTTTAGGGCAAGCTACATTTCCGATTCAGACATTTCTGTGAACACTTAGTGTAGTGAAAAGAAACGGCGACTGCTGCTTGGAGTAAAACACAAATGTGACAACAAAAGAACTTAAAGCAAAAATTAACAAAGATAAGGTCAGTGTTTTGGGGTATTACCCCAACATAACAACTAGTCGTCCTGAAGAAGGTGTAAAGCCCTGAAATGTCAACCTTGTCTTAATTTTTGCTTGGTTAAGTTCCTTTGTTGTCATACTTGGCAAAGTATAAAACGCACACAACGCCCAAATGCACATGCAAATACAGATCAGGCTTTTGTAAATTTATTTCCATGTTTAAAAACTGCAGGTGATAAGTGATTCGTTCCTTCTAAATGGAGCTTGTGACAGTCTTGCAGAGAATTTTAACTTTATTACATTTACAGAACTGCAGTTTAAAGCACATTTAAAAAAAAAACTTAAAGGACAGTGCCTTTCATGATGATGAAGGTAACTGAGAAAATGGAATCCTGTGGTCAAAACATGAAACACAGAAATTCAGTTGTTCAGAGGCTACACCCATCCAGCTATTTGCTTGGTGTTTACAACAGGTCAGAAAACTAAGGATTTGTTCTTCATCAGCATTTAAACAGACAGTGGATATTGCCTGCATCTTTCATCATCCTGCAACACTGACCTGGGGGCTACAGTGGCACTTGGAATCAGATTCTCTATGGGGCTTCTTCACCTTTCATCCTTATCCAACAACAGCGGCATTTAGTGTCTGATATTCCCCTGTCCTATGGTATCCTGAATATGTCTTTCTGTGCCTGTCACACACTTGATGCACAGTGGCTCTGGTAGTTAACCAACGTCCAGCCCAGATTCAACGTATTGTTTTAGAAAATATTGATGATTTTTCCACTGGCTAACAGTTTTGTTAGCTTCCAGAGAAACAGCGCCATCCCAGGCGTTGGAGAAGCGTTTCTTTGACATATATTGTTACAAAATGGTAAAAATATCATTATCTGTGGTTCTTTTCCAATGTCCAAATATGATGTGATCTTAATGGCGGAAACAATGACATTACCATAATATTTCTGCAAACTTGGTGGCGGAGGATGATTTGACATACTTCCCAAACCACAAGAGAGTGCACTCATCCAAACACATGTACTTAGAAATTTCACTCGATGCCAGTTCTCTTAAGCTTTGAACTAAAGCCTCACAGACTACACTGCAAGCATCAACAATGTTGAAAATATTGTTAAGTGGTTATTACCAAGATAATGAAATCAAATTTAGATTATTGGAATATTGCTTGGCAATGTGAAGCCCTCATCTAAAGACAATCACTGACATGATAATCATATGATTTATGTCATTATGTGATAATCATAACTGCTATAATAGCATATGGAATTTAAAAGTCCAAAAGCACAAGGGGTCAAATGTGCTCAAACTCCCAGCATAAATTTCAACACTGTCGCAGAGATGGGGGGGGGGTATTCTGGTGGCCCGTGGCCGCTAGAATTTTGTCAAACTATTTGAAAATCATACATCGCTGGCCACTACTGGGCGACTGATTTTCCCCCTGACTTGGGTGGGCGATATTCATCTAATGCACAGCAGCACATGGCTCAGCAAGGGAAGTTTTGGATTTTTGGCTAAGACCTTTCCTAAATAAGACCAAATTTCATCGTGGAAGTTTGTAATTGAGAAGCTTCACTGTAGTCTGTAGTCTTATAAACGTGTTACAAAGACTGTCATTAAAAATACTCCCGGAGCTAGTGGAAATTTTAGTGGACTAGTGAATTTCAAAAGCTACTAGCCCTTCAGGCTCGTGAAAATTTTGGAACTTCCCTATCCCTGTGTAGTGCTAATGGCTATGCAAAAGAAAGAAACAATAACAGGGTAGAGGTGGCAATAACCAATTTGGAGAATTTCCTTCTAGAAACAGCAAGTGAACACGACACATACAACAAGGTTTTATTAGATGAGAAAGCAACACAAAGAGGACGGTTAAATTAATGGTAACCAAGATTCAGTTGCTTGTATACAAAGATGTAAAAGACCCATGCCCAAAACTGCTGTGTGTATGAGTGAATATCTATGCTTGTATACTATTAAAGATCAAAGTGGCAGGCCTTGTGGAGAACTAAGCAAAGGATGCGTGCCAGTGGATCCACTTGGCTAAACCTTTTTTGGTTGAACAAGTGGCTTGCCCTGGTCACAGAGAGGCAGAGGACTGTCTGCAGATGGCAGGCAGGTAAGACCACACATGGTTACAGCTGAAGTCTATTAGTTTCTCTCCTGGTTACAAGTCATAGTGGCAAAGTCATCCATCAGGAGCCGTATTCATGGCCGTTGGTTAAGCCTAAACCGATAGCAATCATGTGAAAAATGATCGTTCCATCGGCCAACAAAGGTCGCTGTTGGTTTGTCACATGATTGCAATCAGTTTAGGTTTAACCAGCGGCCATGAATACAGCTCCAGGATTCAAAATCAAGATGTTTAACATTTGAAAAATCCCCACTTTTATAACTGGCGCATGTAACAGTATGTACCCAGACTGGCCATCACGAACCAGCACGTGCTACATTCGACTGCAGCTGCATATAATCATGCTTTTGTAAGATCTGATCCTCACTACTGTGCATTGTCCTTGATGGATATTTGAAGTATCTGGCATCAAAACTTATTTTCCTTCCATGAGTATTGACCCAGCATACAAAAGATTTGCAGAATTATGCTGATGTAAGGAAGTATCGTTTTTAATGAAGGTTTGTTGCAGGATGTTGTGTTTTCAAGACAAAAAGCAAGGTCTGCATTAAACGTTGAAATGGATTCATTAGTTTTCTCCGACATGTTAACCCCATGTTTCTCACCAAGTGTTCTTGCTGCACATCTACCCTATCACACATGTATTTCCATACTACCCCATTCAATGCATCCAGGTTTTGACAGCAATTTTTTTTTCCAGTTATGCAGCCAGCCTCCCCTTGGGTAGGGGGAGGGGCTCCACAAACTGCCCCAGTTTTAAACTTTCTTTACAAATCAAACAAAGGTTGCATTCCTTGAATCATAAGCACATTTTTCAACAGCACAACAGGGATAAACACATAGCAGCATGGGATCCATGGTAACACAGAAACACTACAGGGTCAGGGTCAGCATCAAAAGGCTAGACGAGACCTGGCCCCGTATGCATGTAAACTCTACAAAGTTTATTCCCAAATAGCAGATTTTATCTTTCTTTGCAAACGCTGTTTTGGCAAACTTAGAATAAGCTATTCGTCCCTGGGGCAACTGAATAACGAGGGAGAAATAAACTATTCGGTTTTCATGCATGGGAAATTCAAGGAACTTATTCCTGTCACAGCGACTATTCTGGAGTAAGTAAGCTATTTGGGTTTCCTGCATACGGGGCCAGCAGTGTAGTCGCCAAAACTGGCCAAATTTGACAAGCCTAGAGAACAGCACTGGCCAACGACTTCACAAGCCCAGAGACCAACACTTCAGCACCTCATTCTTCTAGACAGCCAGTAACAGACATTCTGTTCAGACTGCCTCTCCCATATCCAAAATTTGAAGCCTTGCTCTGGTCTCCAAGATCTCTTCCAGTCACAGTGTGCACAAATGCAGTGGTGGACAGTTATCACAGAAAGTACAATATCACATCCATGCAAGTTATCTCTCAAGCATTTTCATAAGCCAGCAGATTACAATATTCCATGTTAAGGATACAAAGTCATTACAACAAATCACTTTGATAATTATTTAACTGGGACTGCAAAAAGGCCTGATTATTCAGAACGCTGGTGGGTTCCATATTATTTTCGGAAAAGAAGCATACGCTGGGCGCACGTCCGTCCCACAAGTAAGGCATACTCCCTTACACTATCTGCATCCCTGCTCTCTGGATTTATGGCACAGTAGACCTCATATGGCATTATCTCCCCCTCATAAAGAACAAGCACTCGATCCAAGTCGATGTTGCCTTCTGGATCATCTGAAAATGAATAATATTGATTCTATGATGCACTACATAATAAACTGAAGAATGGATAACTGGGCAGGACTGCATGAAATGCATGTTATCTGATATGACTCGCACTTACCCATGAACAAAGTACAGGCAAAAGAATGAAGCAATGACAGGCAAATGATGAAAACAGAAGCACACATCAAACGAGATTTGGTAAATTAAAAGAAAGGTCTAATGTCAAAGAAAGTTATTTCAATGTGATTATTTAAATATTCTATTTTTATAGCCAAAGTGTTCACCCATGACTCTGAAAGAGAATGATGGTAAAAAGGAACATGTGACTGCCACCTTCAGTTAAACTCCTGATCAAGGAAAACATCAAACAAGCCTCTTTTTACCTACTACCCAAGATACACAAAGCTAACAACCCTGGCTAACCCATGGTCTCCGCTTGCAGCTGCCCCACCGAAAATGTCTCTCAATATTTGGACAATAATCCAACCCATAGTACAATCATTCCCCACCTACATCAAACACTCTCTGATATTTCAACCGGTTCAATTTCTTCCAATCTTTCACTGCCATGCTCCTCTTCATCCTGGACGTGACATCACTATACCCCATGCAGACGGCCTGACATACATACATGCAGCCGGCCTGACTGCTCTTTCCTTCTTCTTCCACAATGCAGTTATAAAACGCCCCCCACCAACATTTTGATTAGGCTGGCGGAGCTGGGTTGGCTTGAGCACAATATCTGCAACAGCTACATGGGCCCCGTACCCGAACTGTACAGATGCTACACTGATGACAGTTTTGGGGCTACACCGCTCTCAGAGCCTCAGTTATTGCAGTACATACAACACACAATACTTCCACCCTTCCATCCTTCACACCTACACTATTTCAAGCACTTCAGAAGCTTTCTTCGACATCAACGTCACCCTGCAACACAGTCACCTAGCGACCACCATCTACTACAAGTCTACAGATTCACATGCATACCCAGATTTTCAATCCCCTCACCCACCCTCCCCCTATACAGCATACCCTACTTGCAGTTCCCCAGACTCCGCAGATTATGATCTGATGACTGACTTCCATGAACAATGTGATAGAACGGTAAACTTCTTCCTGGCCTGCAACTACCCTCCAGACCTTTTGCACTCTGCTAAGCAAAAGCCGGCTGCTACACCACAAAAACTTACACTCCGACCCACCCACAACCCCAGACACACAGAACCTCTACCAACTGTTGCTTGACCCACCACCCTCACAACCTGCCTGTATGTAGAATCCTCCTTTCCAAAAGACACATGCTACCCAAATCAGAGCCCCAGCTCTTTAGCAAACCCACTCTCTCAGCGTGGAATAAGAACCTACGGGACCTACTGGTACAGTCCAAACTCAATGCATTCACCCCTTCCCCCCGTTCACAGCTCAACCTCATGAAATGTTCCCCAGTGCAGTTCTTGCCCTCACCTTAACACTGCCGCAAAACTTCACCAACCCAAAACCACTTTTAACATTAAGCTCCACTTCACTTGCATGAACAAAAACATTGGATTCTCTATCTTATATACCATCCGCCCCACTCTGCTCTACATGGTGAGACAGAACTCACCAGCTGCTAAACAGCCGCTTTAAAGAACATTTAGCCCACACCAAACACAACAGAAGCACCCCAGCTGCAAGAGATTTCAGAACGCCCCCCTCCACCCTAAACACACACACACAGCAGACAACATGAGAGTCTGTGTCATGTGGCAGATGAATGGCGACTCCACTGACTGCAAGAACATGGAGTCCTACTTCATCTCCTACTTTGGCACTATGGCACCCGCAGAAGTGAACGTCAAGCACTGAACCACCCCCTAATTTAGCTTCTCTCTTTTAACCACCTCCTTTTACCTTCCTTTGAATCCTTTTATATATATATCTCTCTCTCTCTCTCTGCCTTACCTGTATCTTTTTTTTCCTTCAGTAACTAACCCCCTCTGTAAATAAGCCCTGCACACACCCCCTTCCATCCTGCGACCCCCATCCCTTTCTCCCCCCTTGGTACCCACCATGTGATTGGCTACAACTGCAGAGGAAGGTCATGATCTGATTGTCTATATGCATGACCTTCCTCGCAAGCTTCCTTTTGATGTGAAGTCTGTGTTGTCCCAGCATTGTCATCCCACGATGTACAACCCTCTTCACCTCACCTTACTCAGCTAAGTGCTTTTTTTGCCTTTATCTGTTTTATATCTGTTTGTGTTTGCATCATCCTGAGGAAGAGCTAATGCCCCCAAACTGTTGTCTGTGTCGTTCAACGTAGCTTGGCTTGATTCATTTCGTTAACAATGATAAGAAATTTTTTTAACAGAACTGTGGAAATCTACCTTTGCTAGAATCCTCCAGTCTGCTGTAGCGGTTAACATCTAATTTAGGTATGCAACTCTCAATAGGCAGCCAGGTGTATGTTTCTGGGCAAGCCAGGTATGATGGGAAGTACTGGCCCTGCAAAAATGCATTAACGACCAAACTTAATGTCAATCACGACATGCACAACATGTTACTTTAAGTATATAGACACGTTATAGACCTGAACACCACAGGTAAGCCATGGATAATAACAGCTAAATACCAGTTCAGTACACCTGTGCAAATGCTCATTAGCAAAACAAAAGCCACCTACAACATCTCCACCCGCCCTTGGCCTCCCTGCACGCAGCTAATTACAAACTCTAAAAGCTTCTCGGAAATGAAAATCAAAATGCACAAATAGAATGGAGGACATGGTCTGTGACGCACCTTGTATCGCATTTTGGGGCATGAATGAATGTAAAAGCCCATATAATAGAACCGGAGCTGTGGCGCCACCTTCTGCATTTCTCGGACAAATGCAATCTCCCTGCAACGCACAAGTTCAACAAGTTCAAATGCCAACTCCACTTCCTGACCTCCCCAAAGTATTCCCCTAAAGTGCTTAAAACGTGCAAAGACACAAGTTCAAATATGCCAGCCTTTCAAAATGTGGCCCAACACCTAGAGGCTAACCCATAATAATAATAATAATAAATGTGGATTTGTAACGCGCGAGAACACATTTCATGCACACTTCGTGGTGGTTCACCAAAATCTCATAATGTGGCTGATGAATACAGATTTGTTTTCCTAAATTTGCGTTTCTTTAGCAATACTTACCATGACCCAAAGTGCTATATTCTCAATTAGCGATCCCTAAACACAGCCTCCAAAAAAAATGCCCACCAAGGTAATCCTGGTAAGCCCCCTCCATGTATGCACACACCACACATCCCCATGTGCACAGCTCACTGACCAGGTCACCCTGACTTTCTCAAGCCAGAAACCCATCAGCGGGGAGGAGGGTGGGCCTATGATGGGTCATGGTAAGTATTGTTAAAGAAACACAAATTTAGAAAAAGAAATTTGTATTTTCTTTTTCACAATACTGTACCATGACCCAAAGTGCTGATTAGCACAAAAAGGAGGTGGGTGACACCAAAAAACTTACCAAGGTTAGGAGGATGGGGCTGACCAGAGGTGTTGGCTGACAACAGCAGCCGCCACCCCAAAATGTCCTTCCTCCGGGCAGCAGGAAAGATCCCTGAGGTAGTGGTTAACGAAGGGATCCTCTGACCGCCAGTATGCTGCCTGCAGACTGAGGTGCTAGCAAGGCAGCCCATGCCCAAACCTCAAATATCGAACAGCGTACGTGAAGACAGAATCAACAAGGAAAGAACACAAAAGCTCATTTTCCTTAACCTTTGACGCAGAGCAGAGAAGAGGAGCGAGGCTAGGCCACGCTAAGGCGGGAACGGTGAAGCAGAGCACAGCCCAGATCCTGCCGGCACAACAGCCCTGGAGAAAGTCAGGGTGACCTGGTCAGTGAGCTGTGTGCATGGGGACACGTGGTGTGCGCATGCGCAGAGGGGCCTTATCAGGGTTACCTTGGTGGGCATATTTTTTTTTGGAGGGTGTGTTTAGGGATCGCTAATTGAAAATATAGCACTTTGGGTCATGGTACAGTTTTGTGACAATAGGAAATTCTGACCATAATTCACACACCAATTACCTTAGTGCAGAGTATGTTCCCAGAGACAAGAAGCTGTAGTCAGGATCGTAGTAAAGGTAGACAGATGACAGACAAAACGGCAGGATGTCTACCACGCCCACAGCAATAATTTTTCCGTCCAAAATGTACTGCTGGTGGAACGAGCCATAGCCATGGGTCAAACCCTGTTCTCCTGCACCTGGTATTTGGGCCTGATCAAATAAATGTAGGCATGAAATGCTGTGGACAAGTAAGTGCAGATGCATGACAACACACGTGGACTGCCATCTGCACACATATACACACTTACTTGTTGACAATCGCTGATCTCTACTTTTTTTTAAATCTAAAATTGGGTATGAAGAATTTTACTTTGCAAACAAAACAAAATTAACAAAAACATTATACATCATAAGAGACTCTCGCAAAATCTGAAAAATCTAACAATGAATAGCCCAAACAAAACCATAAGGGGATGCTGACAAGTATATTTAAATGTGAATATTTCCTTATCTGTGTAAAATACAATCTTCAGAACGGTGCTAAACTAATTGTTTGAACTAATTAATCCACTGCGGGGTATCTAAAGGTTTATGTGCATGTTAAGCTGATAGAAACTTGTGTCTGCATGCATGTGCATTTCAGAATATATACAAAATCACAATCCACATGACATGAGTCTAACAACAAAGAGTAGTGGCGAAGGATGAGACAGCATCTGGATGCAAGGGACAAAAGGGACAGGTGGGGTGGGCTAAAGGGGG
>SMGT01007050.1:0-17408 GCA_004794575.1 Lanistes nyassanus
ATACCACTTTTGTCATCAAACGCCACTTCACCTGCACTAACAGCAACATCATCCACGCCATCACATGCACCCTCTGTCCCACTTTATTCTACATTGGTGAGACAGAACGCACACTCAACACCCGCTTCACAGAACATCTAGCTGACACTAAACACCACAGAAACACACCAGTTGCACATCATTTCAGTACACCCCCACACATAGCCGACAACATGAGGGCCTGTGGTATCTGGAGAATGAAGGGCGATTCCATAGACTGTAAGAATGGAGTCCTACTTCATTGACCATTTTGGCACCATGCCACCCACAGGTCTCAACCTCAAACACTGACTCTCCCCCCTCCTTTTCCCTTAGCCCCCCCCCCAGCCCTCCTCTTACTTTTTCTCACTTCCCTCCCACTCTCTCTCACACACTGACGCCCCCTTACCCGCATTTTTTTTCTCTCTCTCTCCCACCCCACCCACTCTCCACCCCCACCCTTCTCTACCCTTTCCTACCCTCCTTGCGATTGGCTGCCCCAATAAAATTTTGCTGATGGTACATATTTACAGTTAGTAATACTCTTACCAGACTTCACCTGTTGGAAAAAAACATGTTCATTAGAATAAATAAATTTAAAAAATCATTAGTTATCAAGACATCTTATTTTGTAAGAAAAGGAAAATATATCAACTTAATGAAACACTGTTCAGTGGTTGTGATTATCATTATGAAATGTAAGCACATACATCGAAGAAAGATCCAATCATGAAGAATTAGAAACAGGTGAAAAAACAGTGTATACAGTTTTTCATTAAATGGAAATTGGAGTAAAGTTTTAGGAAATGCACTGCACTTACAGAGCAACATGGAAACAGGTACAGAATAATCTCATTGAGAAATTTGTAAATGAAATTGGAATGGCTTTACTTTCTTTTCTAAAACACATTAACCTACACACTTATATGAACACAAAAAAAGCTCAAGTAGATAAAAATAACAATAGGAAATATTCATACATCTTGGGAAGAAGCAAAAAAAAGATTAAGATTGCTGCCGTCTTTTTTTATTGGGGGGGGGGGGGTCCTCAAGTGTTTAATGGTGGCTGGATTATCTTCGCCTTTAAATTTTGCTTTCTTTTCCTTGTAGCATTTCTTCCTGCTGGCAGTTTCATGCTGTCATTTTCTCATCAACTGTGTTCTTGGAGTGGTGTCAATTTTTTTAAGAATACGGCTTGCTTACCTTCACAAAGCAATTCGTTTTCTTTCATCAGTTGCTGAATCTGTTTATCTTTTTCCACCAGCATACTTTGAAACTCCTGGTCTTCTTCTGTAAGCCTCCTTTCAACATCAATTTTCAATTTGTTCATCTGATTTTTACATTTCTGCTTACACACCTGACTCATTTTTCTGTAACGAGTGATTTCCAGCTTTGACCCTGATTTTGACACGATGTTTAATTTGTGTTTCAGTAATGTGATTCAATCCTGTTGTCTCTTTACTTTTTGTCTCAAGTGTTTGATGGTGGTTGGGTTATTCTTTATCTTGCCCTTCAACTTTGCTATCTGTTCCTTGTAGTACTTCTTCATGCTGGCAGTTGACTTGGACTGGAAAAGCAGCCGTTTTCTCATCAGCTGCATTCTTTGTGAAGTGTCCTTGGTCCCGAGTCTCAGAGCTGGTGATGGAGAAAGGGCAGAAGTAGAAGCGCCTGCCTCTTCAAAAGATGGTTCACGTTCCCTACTTGTTACTTGCACTGCGGATTCTGGCTCAGGCACTGACTGATGGGTGCGACCAAAAACAAAAGGAGTGTGGCAGAGTTTCTCAAACCTTTGTCTTTCATTAGAACTTGTTATCAACTTTATCATGCTTTTTGCCTTCACCACTAGCTTGTGAACCCGATCATAACCAGGACAGCAGCCAAACCTCTCACTAACTGCTGTTACAGTGGCTTTAACAGATGATTCATTCTTAAAGAATGAAAGGACAACATGACCATTAAGACAGGTATCAGTATCATCTGTTGAGGAAAAGTTCTCCTCTAGATACTTCCTGCCTACCCCGCTTGGCCTGGGAGGAACATAACGTCTTTTTTTTCTTTTAGGGGCCATGAAAAAAAGTTAACGAATCACGCAGCAAAGAAACTGTTAAGGTTCAATAATGTTGAGTCAATAAATTAGAAAAAATAGCTACCTAAAACTTAGTAACTGTAGTAACTCGAAACAAAATTTCTATTAACCGCAATGATACTTTAATTGTTTTTTTTAAAAAGGCCTGTCGACACTAATAGTAATAAAAGGCATCAGGGGCAAAGGTTGTCATGAATAAATAAAACCTCTCACAAACTGCTGTTGCAGCAGCCTTGATCGATTCTGAAAGTATGAAAGGACAACGTGACCAATTTAAGACAGGCAACAAAATCATAATTGTCTAGCAGATATGCCTACTTCCCGCCTCCTCCATTTCAGCACTTGGCCTGGGCGGCAAAAGACATTTTCTCTCATTCTTTTAAACCATGAAGAATAAATGTTGATGACTCTGGCAGGGAACAAGCTGCTATTTAAAGCAATGGAACCAGTTAAATATATTAAATTCATTAAGCTTCACCCTTAATCACTTAAAAATGTTGACAATTTAAAATAGTAAATGTGCAGAACTTTTTGATTTTGTTTATACAGAAAGGTCACCGTACGAGTAGCTAGAGTGCTTTCCCTTGAAGGTTGTTTTCGCTGCATCAGTCCTGTGTTATTTTTCGAAACTTCGTGAAAGTTGAAACTTCGTGTAGGTTGTATTAATGCTACAATTTATTTGTAGAACGCATACGGTCTGCTCTTAATTCTCGCATATCCCGTGGAAAGCCATAACTACAACAATAACCCAATCGACTTCGGTGGATGGCTGCATTTCAATCAGTACCGACTACCGAAGCCTCCCCCTTCGACTACAGACGATATCTTCCTCCGACTGTTCGCACCTCGCGGGCCACGGGAACCACCACACGACATCTCCACGCATGTGGAACATTACATCAACAAGTGCCGCATCGAAATAACCCACATACGCCCTAAGCCCGTCCGTCACAGCAACCTGTCAGTGCATGAGTTCCAAGCCATTCGAACAGAGTCCCTCCGGCAACGCACCGACATTTATCAAACCATGCAGCTGACAAAGGCGGTGCGATCGTCGTCTGGGACCGACATTTATACATAGCCGAGGCGCACCGGCAGCTACTAGACACCACCTTCTACGAGCCTCACTCCGACCAAACACCTGCGACAGACACGAACACGAATTTCAAATTGATCCGTATCTCCATCGATTTACCACCATCAGCTAAACATCTCATCAAGAAAGACACCAAACATCCGTCCTTATTCTACTTGCTGCCCAGAATACACAAAGCCAACAACCCTGGCCGACCCATTGTCTCCGCTTGTAGCTGCCCCACAGAAAACATTTCCCATTATTTAGATACTATATACTCCAGCCCATCGTACAGTCGCTCCCCACCTACATCAAGGACACAACAGACACCCTCACACTCCTGGACCATTTCAATTCCACACTTTCACACCCACCCTCCTCTTCACCCTTGACGTCACTTCCCTATACACATCCATACCCCACACTGATGCCTTGATTGCACTTTCTTCCTCCACTTATGCAGCGACCCCCACCCTCCTACACACACTCTGATTAGGTTGGCGGAGTTGGTTCTCAAACTCAACACATTCGAGTTTGACGGCCAGTGTTTCCACCAAATTAGTTGGGTGGCGATGGGCACCAAAATGGGCCCTAGTTGTGCTTGCCTCTTCATGGGTTGCCTCGAACACAACATCCGCAACAAATACACGGGCCCCACCCCTGAACTGTACAGACACTATAAAACATCGACGACGGTCTCGGCCCACTTCCCTCCCTGAGTCGCAGTTACTGCAGTACATCCAGTACATACAACACTTCCACCCCTCCATTCAATACACCTACACCATTTCATTCACCTCTGTCGCATTCCTCGACATCAACATAACATTGCAGAACGGCCACCTAGCGACCACCATCCATTACAAGCCTTACAGACTCACACTCCTACCTGGATTTCCACTCATCTCACCCACCCTCCACCCTGCACAGCATACCCTACTCGCAGTTTCTAAGACTCCGCAGATTGTGCTCCAATGATACAGACTTCCTTGAACAATCGGACAGAATGGTGGATTTTTTCCTCGCCCGCAGCTATCCTCCCAACCTTCTGCACTCTGATAGACAGAAGGTTGCCGCTACACCACGTGCACTCGCACTCCAACCCTCCCACCACCCCAGACGCACGGAACCTCGGCCGATCGCTGTCTTGACCCACCACCCTCACAACCTTCCAGTACGTAGGATCCTCCTCTCCAACTGGCACCTACTGTCAAAATCTGAACCCCACCTCTTCACACACACAAAACCTCCTAGCATCTCGACGGGATAAGAGCCTGCGAGATCTACTAGTACATTCCAAACTCAAAGCCACCACCACCCTCCCCCATCCTGCGGCTTTACCCCGTGCAATGTCCCCCCGTTGCCACACTTGCCCCTACCTGAACACCGCCACAAAACTCCACTCACCCAACACCCCTTTTGTCATCAAGCGCCACTTCACCTGCACTAACAGCAACATCATCCACGCCATCACATGCACCCTCTGTCCCACTTTATTCTACATCGGTGAGACGGAACGCACACTCAACACCCGCAACACAGAACATCTAGCCGACACTAAACACTGCAGAAACACACCAGTTGCACGTCACTTCAGCACACCCCCACACACAGCCGACAACATGAGGGTCTGTGGTATCTGGAAAATGAAGGGCGATTCCATTGACTGTAAGAATATGGAGTCCTACTTTATTACCCATTATGGCACCCCTCCTTTTCCCATATCCCTCTCACCCCTCCTTCTCTCTCTTTTACTTTTTCTCTCACCTCCCTCCCACTCTCTCACACACTGATGCCCCCTTACCCGCGTTTTTCTCTCTCTCTCTCACTCCACCCCACCCACTCTCCACCCTTTCCTACCCTCCTTGCGATTGGCTGCCCCTCTTTGACCCCTCTTACTCACTTTCCCTTGGTCGTTTTCCTGCTATCGAGCCCATGCGCCACATCTACCGCAGCTAAGTCTTTTTCTTTTTTCATTTTTTCGTCGTTTTTTGTGTCGTCCTGATGAAGGGGTAGTGCCCCGAAACATGTAGATTGTCTTCGTCTTTGTCCTGTTCTAGTTTGGTCCTAACCTGGTTTTTATGCACATCTCGTCCTTTGGCCAAAACCCCAGGGATGGCGCCCGATACTTAATAATTGTTCCACCTGAACGCCTTTCTGTCCCCTCCCCATTTCCGGATGGAAAGAACGGCGGAAGTTCGACCAGCAGTTCAACCTTCCATCTGGGCCGTGTCGCTGGATCTACAGGACGCGTATTACAACGTTCCCATCCACCCTGCCTCACAGAGATATTTGCTGGTGACCTTCGACGGGGTCATCTGCGCTTTCCTAGCCATGCCCTTCGGACTCAGTCTTCCTCCTTGGGTTTTCACATGCATCATGGAAGATGGTGGCATCTATTTTTTCGATCATCTTCCATCATCTGGATGACGTCCTGTTGTCATTTCGCCTACCCGGCCAGCTCATTGCAGACAGACCGGCTACACAGCAAGTTGGCTGCATTGGGGTTTCCGATAAATGGTAGCAAGTCTGACTGGGGACCGTCTCTGACTTTTGTCCATCTCGGAATAGAGTTTCGCATGATCCAGAATCCGGTCCTCCTTCCGGAAGACAGGGTGCATTCCCTTGTTCTCTCCATACACTAGTTTCTGCTGTAGGAATTTCTGCTGTCACGTGTTGCGGGTTGGTGCCTTGGTGGATCATGGAAATTACCCCACAGATTTTAGGTGTGATTCATCCACAACCCTCTTACTTAAACTAAGCCTCAAATCCCCTTGTATAAGCCGCCATCTAGTTCGCTGACGTAATCATCAGGTCGGGTGAGCATAGGTTGTGTCGGGGGGGGGGGGGTCCCTCTTCATACCTCTAGTGTGGATGGTGGCTCTAGAGCAAGGGCCAAGATGTTAATGACCCTGGGGCACAGCTGGGAGCGTGACAATAGCTCAAGCAGGTGTCAGGTATGGTTAAATAGGAAGGGGGAGATTGCGCATCAAAAAAGAAAAAAAAATGCATATGCATAACGTCAGCCACCAGAGCTTGGCTGTAGCAAGGATCGAGGCGCGAACTGTGTGAGTGAGTGCCTAAACCGGGATTGACCCCACGTAAAAAGTTCTTTTGTAATTCCAACGGCGCACACTGGTAAATTTGGTCTTTGCCATTTGGGCCACGTGTGTGCCGGTTACAGGTATATGATTTTTTTAAACACCCTTTTTTTCAGTGGCTCCATCCATATTGATTCTTCATTAGAATGAGATAGCAATGGAAAACTCAAAGGAAATAATGAACTAAGAATATCATTTTCATAGGTTTCTTTGTTCCATGCTTTAATGTTGTTGCAAGTTGTCACGTTGATACAGTAAATGTCATCCTAGCCCCTCCAGTGGAAGCCTCCATAAACCCCTCAGAGCTAGCCACCCTGGACTCTCTGATTGCTGGTGGAACAGCACTTAGCATGAGGGTGAGAGCAGTTGAGCAAAATGCTTCTGGGGGAAAAAATTCACTGCAGGATGCCTAGCAGAGCAGTGAGGAAGGAACATCAAACCACAGCAAGATACAACACACGTACTGCACACTACCATGCAGACTAAAATATTCTTCAGCACAAAATAAAGTGCAGTCTAGAATGTATTATACAGAACAAAAAATATTGTACTTAAATAAGGTACCATGTTGAATATTCCACCAATATTTTAAAAAGATGGGAGAATCACTGCTCAGTGTCAAATGTCCTCAACAATAAAAGTATCTGAAAATTTCAAAGCAGCTTAGGTATTAGGTATATTGACTCAGTTGGTTTTTTCCTGAAACAGAATTTTTTCTAGATATTACTCCTTTGAAAAGGACAATAGTTTACTTGAATCTTTAATATTAAGGCGAGACATTTCTTCAAAGTGTGTGGTGGGGCTAATCATATGCAAGAACTGCTTATAAATAATAAAAAAAGGGATTATTGAAATTGCCTCACTTATTTCTCTGAATAGTTGATCCAGAATTCCACTAAGACATAAGAAATGACACATTGTTTGAATAATGAAATGACTGCTTCGATATTCAAGTGCAAGCTGAGATATGATACATTGCTTTGATAATGAAATGCAAGCTATGGTGTGACACACTCCTTGGATTTGAACACAGATGCAAACTGTGATATGTTACAGCTCCTGCCTGCAGAAGTTCTTGACCTCTGGCAGTTAAAGGTGCTGAAGGCTAGAGACAACCCTTTGACTGAACTTCCGCAAGATATTGACCATCTCAGAAACTTGAGCATCTCGGATGTATCCTATACTCTGATTGCAACGTTACCTCCTGGGTAAGTAGGACCACAGCGCTCTTGGCAGATGTGTCATGATATGAGATGCACAACCTTTGACGGCAAACACTTAGCAACAAGAAAGCCACCCACAGGCCTTGGGTCACCGCGGCAAAGTTGCAGTCCATTTTGTTTGAACCGAACTGCAGGAAAGAAAAAACCATTCTGTTTTCATAGCACTACAGTAAAGGAAGACCCATATTTTTGTCTGAATGAAATATCTATCTAAATTAATTAGTAACAAGAATGAAATTTGTATGCTCATGATGTTACTGTAAATAACAGTAAATGAAGATTTATGGCGCTATTTAAAAAAAAAAAAGGTAAAAATGAATGCATGTAGTAATAAATGCATTTGTAAAAATTCTACACAGAAGACCTGAGTCATCAGGTTGGTCGTGGGAGGCTACAGAATCTAGCTAGAGAGGTTATATAGCTACCTTATCTGCTGCCAATCAACAGTATTTCAAATCCAAACATATATGGCAGTTTCACCTATGTAATCGCCACATGCACGTAAAGAAAATGCTGGACCTAGGGTCTGAACCCATGACCCTCTGTGTGGGCGGCAAGCGAGCTTGGCATGGAAGAGAAAGGCAACGGTCTTGATGAAGGGAGGTAACTTAGGTTCAAAGACCTACCATCATGCCGTGACCCAATTTTGCCCACTAGCATCAACTCCTTCAAGAAAAGCCATATCAACATTCTATCTGGCAATCAGATGTAAAACGTGTTGCAGGGCAGTTATTGTGACTCAAATATTGCAGACGCTTATTTTTATGGCAGTTTATTCAAATCCAGTGAAAGCTTTTACTGATCATGGTCTGTTTCAGGACTAGACCAGCCAAACACAATAAAGGCTTCAGCAGATACAAAAAAAGTTACATTTGGTAATTACAATTTTTTTTGCCTCATCCATACATAATATTACAATTGGCTGTGATTAAAAAGGTACTTTTTTTACATTGTCATCCTAGAGAATGGCGCCTGGTCCCATCACCTTCAGTGCTTACCTTCATAAGGGGATGCAGAATGTCATCACTGTAGACCGTGCTAGTGAGGTTGCTTTGCACACCGTACAAGAGTGTCTACTCCTCTCCAAACTATGGAGGACCTGCCACCAGACAGTTCATGCTCCCTCACAGTGGCCTCCATAAGCAGATTTTGCCATGGTGAAACAATCTGGCAAAGTGGGACTCATCAGTGAAGAGAACTCTGGCCCAATGCTAATGTGTCCCAAGCCAGATGATGCCAAGCGCGGGCCAGCCAAGCATGAGCTGGCATCAGGACAGGTGGAACTGCAGGTTGCCTTGAATGCAGGGTAGCCTCATGCTGCCAGTTCCTAATCATTTAGGTGCTGGCAAATTTCCTGGCTGCTTCTAGCTGCCTGATGTGTTGGTGGTGGCTGTTCTGTCCCATAAACATAAAGCTGACAGGACAAACCTGTTATGTTGTCTGGGCGTCCTGGTCATCTGCGTTTGTTGAGACTTCATCTGGTTGTAGCACTCTTGCAATGTCACAAGGACTAAATGGGATTTTCCCTTTTGGCAGCTAAGTTCCTGGACCTCGATGGATACTTGGAGCCACCCAACTGCCCTGCCATGATCAGCATCAAGTCATTTTTAGAGGCATTGTCTTTCGCTTTCATCAATAAATACCCACAAGTCCCTTAACAGTGGCTGGATTTTGCTCACATTACGAACGGTTTGCATGTGCAGTGCAGTTTTTCAACTGTTCGGTCTACTTTGATTTGCACACGTTGTCCGATCTCTTGAGTGCACATCTGACAGCCTCATGTTGTGTGTACAAATGCATCAGCACAGATCTCCTCACACATTTGACGCTGTTGCAGCATGAAACAAGATGCATCCAAACCAAGGACTACTATAATCTTTTCCTTTTTTGGTGACACAAACTTGCAGGTGATTGACAACAAGCAGGTGCTGACACAACTCTCTCATAAATTGGAACCAAAGAAGTAAAAATTAAACATTAGGTAAAAATAAACACTAGGTTTATAATACAAAAAAATTGTTAAAGTCTTGCGCTTGACACAAAGGATTTGCAAGTGCCAATTGATGTAACCGAAAAACAAGATCAAGAGGCTGCAGATCGTCCAGTTCCCAACCGAGCTCTGGTTTACCAAAAAAAAACAACAACAAAAAATCAAGTTAGGATCAAGAATGAAAAAAGCTGCTGAAAATGTAATGTGACAGCGCTGTACAGCCCCAAAATGGTCTCTGCATTAGTGTACAGTTGAAACAAAGTGAAATTGTAAATAGACTTATTAACTCATGATGTATACATTCTGTAGAGATATCCACTCTAAAAGCAGCATTAGACAGGACTACATAAAATGTTGGACATAATATCTGAGTGCATGGCTTTGTGCCACTTATATACAGTCAAGTGTACATTCAAATCTACTAGAATTTAAAGATGACATGCAAAGTGATAACAGTGGCATGTATTTGAATGACTAAATCTTTAACAATATCAAACTGTGATAATGACAATGGTGTTCATTTATTCAATGTTGATCTTTGATAGCTATTGAAACATTCTGGAGGGAATCCCTCAATTACACAAACACTTGCATGCATAAGTGTGTAAGGAGAAATGGGTGATTCGTTGTTTTGGTAGTTTAATGCCATCTGTCTTAAAATGTCATGTCAGAAGAAAGAAAAGGAAGACATGCATGCAATATCACAAACTTTATAAGCTACATTTCTTGTACAATCTACCATGAAATCATGTGATTGATGTTGTGCCCAAAAGAAATGCACTAACAGCTACAATGCTATTTTTTAAAGTTGTAGCGCAACAGCAAAAGAGGTTTAACTACTTCTGCCGTTTTGTCTTTTAATGACTGACACAGTGGAAAGTGTTTTGGCTGTGAATTTGTCATTCCTTTCTGGGACAGATTTACCATGCATACAACTTTAAGTTCAGTTAATAATAATAATAATGGAGAATTTGTAATGCATGGTAACCCACCACACAAGGCCAGGCTCATGCCGTGAGTCACGGTGCCTGACAGAATAAGTGCACGAAGGCACATGCAGACGCACGCACACAGACACATGCCAACACAATACAGTACTATACAGGGAGACTACCAGCCATGAACAGACGAGTGGAGCAGCTAGTCGAGTGATTTAGTATACAAGTGTAATTTGAGGGCACATTTGAAAGACTGGACTGTGCTGGCATGTCTCAGATGATAGGGCAGGGAGTTCTATAGCATCACAGCTTGGAAGGGAAAAGTGTGTTTGCCATGTCTTTGTGCTTATATGGGGTTACAGCTAACAGATGATCTTCTGAGGCTGAATGGAGTTATCTGGATGAAGACTAAGCTGAGAGCAGATCAGATGCTGGAGAACAGCCAGAGAGAAACTTGAGAGAAGGATGTTAGCAGTTTTTTTTTTTTTTTTTTTTTTACAAAGAGATGCTTTAAGCTTCAGACTGTTTTCAGCCATCCACTTTTTGACACCAGAGATGCATGTTTGTGTGGTCTGAAAAGTGGCATGTATCTGATTAGGATGGAAAGAATCATACAGTTGTCTATCATCAGCATAAGACTAACTCTGGATTGGGTAACACTGTAGCAAGGAGGAGACAGTTTTGTGTAGAGAATGAAAAGTATGAGCCCGAGAACTGAACCATGAGAGATGCCAAAACAGAGGGGAATATCTGGATGTGTAGTCGAAGTCCTGCTAGAAAGATAAGTGAACCAGTTGAGAGGGGTGCCAGAGATGCCATAAAGGGCCATAACACAAAATGTGACGTGTCTATGATGTCAAAAGTCATGGCATTACGAGTTCACCAGTCTTCACATGCAACATCTCCTGGATATCACTGCTGTGTTCACACTTTCCACCAACAGGGAAACTGAATGGGCAAATGGGGGACCCAAGGTGCATGGAAATCACTTTGCCACTAAGTGCACTTCAACTGAAAAACATGATAAAACACTCCTATATACACAAATATGATAAAGCACTTCTACATACACAAACATAAAACACTCCTATATACACAAACATGATAAAACACTCCTATATACACTGCATTTTTCTTTTTTTTAAATCTTGCCCAAATTGCAGAAAATCTTTCTAGTTGAATCATTTTTGTAGGGGACAAAAGTTTCCAACCCACACAAGACACTGAAAGTGGAAGATCATTCACTTTTTTAATGCACTTTTAGTCAATAACCGAAATCAAAACAAATCCCATTAAATGCTATTTATCACAAGTCTAAATGAAACTATGTGCCTGCTAAATATTTTGATATCATATTCTGGCCACACAGCTGTGCTGATTCAAAATTGAATTAATTTCCCAGGGAGTTGGTTTTGACCTTGCTTATTATTCGTATGGTTTTGGTGAATGCTTCCTTATAGGACTAGGAAAACATTGCAAATTATTTGCATCTTGTGAATAAAAAGTAACAAGTGACAAAGCATTCTGCAAAAGATGGGGGGGGGGGGGGGTTTGGAGAGGGACCTAAATTTGCTTTTCCCTCCAGAACGTTTTGAGAATTTTTGTTTTAAACTACCCTTCCCTACCATTTCCTACCCTCTTTGCGATTGGCTGCTCTTCTTTGACCCCTCTTACTCCCTGTCCCTTAGTCATTTTCCTGTTGTCCAGCCCATGTGCCACATCTACTGCAGCTAAGTCTTTTTCTTTTTTCATTTTTTTGTTGTTTTTGTGTCGTCCTGATGAAGGGGTAGTGCCCCGAAACATGTAGATTGTCTTTGTCTTTGTCATGTTTTAGCTTGGTCCAGTTCCCTTGTTTTAAATTTAAGAAGGATTTTCCTCCAAGCAGCAGTCACTTGTTTTTCTGTTATATCTAAAAGTGCTTTTTCGATGGTCAGCAAGACAATAAATTAAAATTAAAGCACTATCTCCCCTTTATCAGTGTTACTGTGGTCTTATTAATATACCTGCAGTTCAAGGAAAGATCTGATAAACATTCAGTGTATTCAAGTTTAATATTTTGCAAAATCTCACCTGGCTCCCTGTGCATTGTTGAAATTTGATCTGTCCCACACTGGTGGGATAGATTGAACTGGTAATAGAAGAATTATTTTCATCCCTAATTTTATTGTTTCAATACTGATATACTCTTTGAATAGATTCCTGCTGATAGACTCCTTTGGAGTTTTAAAATGTTGACACCAAAAGGAAAGATTAGTCTGTGTGAAAATGCTAGACTAAGTCATCTCTAAGATTTTCTCAAGCTCAGTGCTAACCTTGATCTTATACGACAGCCTGGACAATTCTGTAATTTTGTTTGGGATTTTTTTTATAATCTTCCATTTTATCTTCACTATAGATATTTTAAAAATCTATAATAAATGTCTCAAAAACAGTAAACAAAATATTTGGTTGTTGACCAAGGACTGAACAAACAGATAAAGCATTATACATTTACAAGCAAGAAATTTAACCTGTAAAAAAACATGTTATTGTTATCTGCAAATTATTTTCATCTTCCAGAGCTGATATGTTCTGAATTTCTCTGCTCTGCAATTTTACAGGTTTTAAGGGGGGAGGGGGCCTCTCGTCCTTTCTCATCCAGGTTTAGGACTGGCCATAAATTATTATGAATGCTGTAGTAATTTAATCAATGTTAATAAATTCATAATAAATTCATAAAGAAAGAGTTCCTGGAAAAAAAACGAAAAAAATTAAATTAGATAAAAATAACTTAAGACACACATATCTTGGAAAGAATAAAAAATGTAAGACTGCTGCTCTCTCTCTCTCTCTTGTTGTCTCAAGTGTTTAATGGTGGTTGGGTTATTATCTTCTCCTTTAAACTTTGCCATCTTTTCCTGATAGTGCTTCTTCAGGATGGCAGTCAACTTGGGCTGAAAGTACTGTCATTTTCTCATCAACTGCATTCTTGGTGTGGTTTCCATTTTTTAAGAATACAGTCTGCTTACCTTCACACAACAATTTGTTTTCTTTTATCAATTGCTGAATCTGTTTATCTTTTTCCACCAACTCCTGGTCTTTTTCTGTAAGCCTCCTTTCAAAATCAATTTGCAGTTTGTTCCTCTGATTTTTACATTTCTGCTTCCACACCTGACTCATTTTTCTGTAACGAGTGATTTCCAGCTTTGACCCTGATTTTGACACAATGTTTAATTTGTGTTTCAGTAATGTGATCCTATCCTGTTGTCTCTTTACTTTTTGTCTCAAGTGTTTGATGGTGGTTGGGTTATTCTTTATCTTGCCCTTCAACTTTGCTATCTGTTCCTTGTAGTACTTCTTCATGCTGGCAGTTGACTTGGACTGGAAAAGCAGCCGTTTTCTCATCAGCTGCATTCTTTGTGAAGTGTCCTTGGTCCCGAGTCTCAGAGCTGGTGATGGAGAAAGGGCAGAAGTAGAAGGGCCTGCCTCTTGAAAAGATGGTTCACATTCCCTAATTGTTACTTGCACTGCGGATTCTGGCTCAGGCACTGGGTTACCGGCGGGACGAAAACCAAAAGGAGTGTGGCAGAGTTTCTCAAACCTTTGCTTTGCATTATAAGATGTTAATGAATTTATCATGCTTTTTGCCTTCTGGACCAGGTAACTAACCCGATAATGTTCAGGGCTGCAGCCAAACCTCTCACAAACTGCTGTTACAGTGGCTTTAAGAGATGATTCATTCTTAAAGAATGAAAGGAGAACATGACCATTAAGACAGGTATCAGAGTCATCTGTTAAGGAAAAGTTGTCCTCTAGATACTTCCTGCCTACCCCGCTTGGCCTGGGGGGCGGATTACATCTTTTTTTTTTAGGGGCCATGAAAAAAAGACTCAAGCAGCTATAGACTCGGGTCCGTTCTGTACTCGAGGTCACCCTTGGGGTTTTCCCGAGTTTTACCAAAGAATTTTTTTGGCGGGAGTTTCGAACTTTACTTGTAAACGCAAAATCTGCTTATTAATAAATGTAAGTAACGACAGATCGGAATTCCGTGATAGTAAATTATAGGGTTCACACCATAAATATTAATAAAATATTTGAATTTGTGTGCTTTCACGAATGGAAGTTTCGTATCCAAAAGCTACACTTCAGCTGACGCTGTTTTCTGGCCCAGCCCCGCAGTTGTGAATTTGAGCTTCGCCTGCACCTTTAAAACAGGCAGTTCGGGCGTGCCTGATCATTCATGCCTTTCGTCCGAGTGCATCAACCCAGCTGACAACCCAGACAGGTAATAATCTACTGATCCAAACTTCTGCTCGTTATGGCTTAGTGTCTGAGGTTTAGACATAGATTTTACGTAGGCTTTTTTGTTGCAAGCACATACTATAATACTTTTAGGTCGCACATGGTCTGTACCGATGAGTAAAAATTCTGTCGATACACATGAATCCAGTTTATTTTACAAGATGTAATCGTAAATGTAAATGATCCATAGAAAAATATTCAATCTGAAATCAGGTTCAGCTTTGTTAGATTGATCTGCAAGCCCATTTCCATTTCCTCACACACATGCCGACATGGCATGGTCATATCGAATTTGATGTCATTAATGAATTTTTAATCAGTCCACTGTAAATTATAAAGGAAAATACTGCAAATACATTTCATTTATTAAAAATGTACTATATATATATGTTGCCATTTTCACTTTTCAGCAGTCTGTTTAGTTTTGTTTCATATCGTGTGCTGTCAAACCATTTGAGCATTCAAAGGATTAACTAGAGCTTCCCCTTCCTGTTCTCAGCCACGTGTTGTAGTTACAGAGCATGTTTTTCAGGAACACTGCATCTTTTGTTTATGCATGGTTTTTTGGGTGCGCGGGGCCCATATTCAGGAGAAATTAAAGAGCTTCTCTTGTCAGTTGAAAAGAGCCATGTTGATCTCGTGGCATCAAATGGGTGGATGGAATCCTTACTGAACAGATAGATGCAGGCCTTCTGCCTATTTTTGCAGACGAGATGGCGAAACCTCTGGGTTGTTACAAAGACGATGAGGACCTGGATCGCATGATGCGGGAGCTTGATCGCGAAGGCGACCCCATGGCTGCATTTTTGAAGAAGAAAACAAAACAAGATGAATCAGGAAAAGGTGAGATAGACACGTATAGAGTTAACTGTTGTAAGAAATCTCAGCCCAGAAAAAGAAACCTCACAAAATTAAGAAGTTGCAAGTATAAATGCTTAGTTAATTGAGGTAATCAATAGTTTATGTCTACGTTACTTAGCCTCTATATCGCAAGGTTGTTTTTGGGAGCGTCTTTTTTTATCTGCTCCAAGTGGGCTTGCGAACAAGCGTCACTGGAAAGAGATATTTTAACGATAAAAACAATTATTGATTATCATCATTTGGTGGATTTAAAAAAAAGTAAATATTTCACATATAATTAAAATCTTCAGTACCCCAAGGCACAAATGCGCCCCTCCCCCACGGCCCCCCACACACACCTCTCTGACCTAGATTGTCACGTATCTACAACAAGTTTTACGAGCCTTCTGTTCATCTGTGGTTGCGTTTGCAGAAAGGGCACAGTACAAGGGAATGGCTGCAGCCAATCGATTTGGAATCGTGCCAGGATACCACTGGGATGGTGTCGACAGGTCTAATGGATTTGAAAAGGAGTTGTTTTGCACTATGGCTGATAGAAAATCAATCCAAGAAAAAGCCTATCAATGGATGAGTGAAGAGATGTAGTCAATAACTGCAATCAAAACAAATCCCATTAAATGCTATTCATCACAAGTCTAAATGGAAATATGTGCCTGTTAAATATTTTGATATCATATTCTGGCCACACAGCTGTTCTGATTAAAAATTGAATTAAATCTTATGCTTCCCAGGGAGTTGGTTTTCACCTTGCTTATTAGTCGTATGGTTTTGGTGAACGCTTCCTTATAAGATTAGGAAAACAACATTGCAAATGAGTTACAACTAGTAAATGGAAAGTAACAAAGGACAATGGATTATGAAGAGCTCTACACAAAATGCCAACACAGGAATCTGCTAGTCCTTCACTAAAATCCTGGAGGACCTAGACTTTGCAGATGACATCAGCCTCCTGTCGCACAGACAACAAGACAGCAGAAACTCACACGTCTATCAGAGGAAGCAGCAAAAACTGGCCTAAAGATCAACACTAATAAAACAGAAACCATGAGAATCAACAATCAACAGCAAGACCAAATCCAGCTGCAAGGAGTTGACATCAAGGATGTGGACAAGTTTGTCTACCTGGCCAGCGTAGTAAGCAAGGATGGAGGATGAGGACATCAGGAGCCGCATCAACAAAGCCAGGCATGCATTCAACACATTACGTCCCATCTGGAACTCCACTGCCCTTTCACAACAAACCAAAATTCGTATTTTTAACACCAACGGGAAAGTAGTCTTGCTTTGTGGTTCGGGAAACCTGGAGACTGACCATGACAACCACAAGCAAGCTCCAAACCTTCATCAACCGCTGCCTCCGAAACATCCTGCACATCAGATGGCCAGAGAAAACTTCCAACATCAGCCTATGGAAGAGATCAAAACAGATCCCCATGGACCGAGAAATCAGAAGAAGAAAGTGGGGCTGGATAGGCCACACCCTCAGAAAGAGCTCTGACAACATCACAAGACAAGCCCTTGACTGGAACCCACAAGGGAAAAGAAAAGTTGGCCGGCCAAGACGGAGAATGAAATGAAGGCAGCCGGATGGACATGGGTTATGCTGAAGAAGACCGCCGCGAACCGAGTCCGCTGGAGGAGTGTCGTTGAGGCCCTATGTTCCCCAGTGTGCATGACATCCTTGAATAGCTGTGGTAATCATGTTGCACATTGTGTTACCACAGGAGCAACTCCGATGTCCCCGTGAGACAAAAAAAGACATGACAGTGAATCTGATCCATCTCCAGTGAGAAAAAGAAATGACAGCGATTCTGCTCAAACACCACCCAGAAAGC
>SMGT01007050.1:28064-48369 GCA_004794575.1 Lanistes nyassanus
GATGAATCAGGAAAAGGTGAGATAGACTCGTATAGAGTTAACTGTTGTAAGAAATGTCAGCCCAGTTTGTGGGTTGGTTCAGAAGGCATCACAAGCATTTATACCATAGAAAAGGTCTTTAAACACCTAATTATGAACTTCATGTGTGGCTTTTGTATACACTAACCCTGCCTTTGTGCAGCCCCCCAAGACGAATGGTCGTCTGCTGTCCCGGGACCCTTATAATAAGCACGTGTTAGTTTTCAACACTAAATCACCTTTGACCAGCAGTCAGCTGCCAAACACAGATAGGGCCAGTAAGTTTAGGAGGGCAACTTTACATGCTTTTTGGTCTCCACCACATCCCCCCCCCCCCCATTTTATGTTTACATTCGTGTACACGAATGGCTTCATCAGACAGTTTGTACCCACAAGCTTCCTGTTTGGACTGAGAGACCCTTTACACATTACAGTTTAGATCATCGAGTCGGTAAACAATCATGGAATCAGCTGCTTGAAAATAAAAAAATGCTAATGCTTGATCAGTTTGTGAATGTATAAAAAGACATAGAAAATCTTCATGGTATTGCAAACAAAAAATTGGAATGATGGAAAATGCAGATTTCTTGCGTCAAATCTGATTGTGGGAGTATGCTACAAAAATGAAAGAACAATGGCCTCTTAGATCTGTCAAACACATCAAGAAAAGAATCTACTAAGATATAAATTTATTCATATGTGACTGGTCCTCCATTGTGCAGTTGAAGAATCAACCCATTAGTGGACGTCTGATACAGGCACGATTCTATACTATTCACCCCCACCCACCACCTCTGCCTGCCTCTTGCACTGTCTCCGATCCGTTTTACATGTGTTTAGAGAATTTTAAATGATGTGCAATAAAGTAATTTTAAATAATCCATTGTCAGTTTTAAAGGGCATGGTTGCTGAGGTTTAAACATAGATTTTACGTAGGCTTTTTCTTACAAGCACATTCAACACATACTGTTAGGTCTTAGCCACATGCTGTAGTTCAAAGCATGTTTAGTAATTGTGCATTATTCAGGAACACTGCATCTTTTGTTTTTACATGCTGGGGGGGGGAGGGGCCAGGAGGATATTCAAGAGAAAACACTTCTCTTGTCGGCCGAAAAGAGCCATGGTGATGTCATGGCATCAAATGGGTGGCTGGAATCCTTGCAAAACAGATGCAGTGTGAAATTCTTTCTCTTCTGCCTTTTTTTGCAGACAGCATAATAAATTTTACTTTTAAATATAACAAATGTGTCCCCACATCTTTGTGGTTAGTGTTTTTAGTTGTCCTTTTTTTTCTTCCCCCATCATTTCACAAGCAGTGTTTATACTGGCAGCATGTATAAACTTGTGCTGCTTGGTTGCAAATTAGGGTCACCTCTGATGTAGGGACACTTTTGGTTGGAACAGTGTTCCCATAAGACAAGATTTGCCATGCTTCCAGTCAGTTTATGAGTTTTACGAACCTTTTGTTCATCTGTGGATGTGTTTGCAGAAAGACCACGGTACAAAGGACCAGCTCCACCTAATCGATTTGGCATCATGCCAGGATATCGCTGGGATGGCGTTGACCGCTCAAATGGCTTTGAGAAACAGTTCCTTAGCAAAATGGCTGACAAAAAATCGATCCAGGAACAAGCCTATAAATGGAGTATCGAAGATATGTAGGATATTGCAACCCGTCTTCACATGCAGCGTATGCAGTTGAACTTTTGGTAAAAGCTCTCTCCCACTTCCAGTTGGGGAGCATGTTTGCAAAGTGTGTGTGTGGTATGGCTATGTGCACATATCCGCATGTTTGCATTTGTGCATGACATATAAACTTTCACCCCTCCCTCATCCTTGAATGGCTGTGGTAATCATGTTGCACATTGTGTGCAAGTTTGTTCCTACCATGTGTGTACTGAAAATATGAAGGAACTGATGGGGAGATGTGTTATGCACTCCATGCAGACCTTCACAAGTGCAGATGAAACGCATGGTAAACAGACATGCAGACTCAACCACAGGAGCAACTCCGATGTCCTCACGAGACGAAATTTGTGCATGACGTGAACATTCACCCCTCCCCTCATCCTTGAATGGCTGTGGTAATCATGTGCAAGTTTGTTCCTACCATGTGTATACCGAAAATATGAAAGAACTAATGGGAAAGTTTGTATTACCATTAGCTGTTGTGTTGTGCTCGATTCCAATTTTATGCAAACAGTGTTGTTAGGGCTATTGCATAAAGTGGCATAAAATTGTCTTATGGTAGGTGTATATGAAAATGTGATTATTTTGTGGTGGCTGTACATGCAAATGAATGCGACTGTTGTCGCTTGTTTATGAAAAGATTGTGCAGGCATGAAGGTGTATTAGTGTCCAATGTTTTGTTGCCATCAAATATTAAATTGTTACTGGACACTGCATATTACTTACATGTACTTGTTTTTTTTTTAAAAAAAACCCACTCGCATTACAGAATCTGCTAATGACTAAAATGACAGCACGAAGAGTGTAGACAACACATTCTATACCTTTATTATAAACTGATTAGTGTTACACCCAACTAAAAAAAAAAAAAAAACTTTTTAAAGCTTTTCATCCATTCATGACATTTCTAGTCTATTCAAATGTCTTTGTTGTGTCAATGTATTCTCCATCTGGTGCATCAAAACCTTTGACAGGAGGTGTTGCAGTAGGCCCTTTTATTGAATAGGGTATCAATCTTTCATCAACCTGCAAAAGAAACAATTACACCAAGTGGATATATAAATTTATATATATCAATTTATACATTTTTCAATAGCATAAAATTAATGCACAGAACAAATGGGACACATTATTATATGATGGAATTTTTTTTTGTTGCAAATGCTAATCTTTGCAGTAGGCACACAACAGCTTGCTGAAGCCAGTTAAACAGAATCTTTAAGAATACAGATGATGTAGAATGTAGTGTGGGTTTTTTTTGGAAGCAATAGGCAGCTTGGGAAAAGACTGCTACCAAACAAAAAGTTTCCTCCCATCCACAATTTTTCATGCCTTTCCATAGCAAATGGCAACAACCACAGCATACATAATGGGTTTAGTAAAAGACTCAATGGTGCAGGTTTTTGTGAGCTCATGGAAAAAGATAACTCTGCTCTCGGACAATACGCAGCCAACGCATAGCCCTCGTTCTCAGCAGAGGGCAGTTGTGGACAAATGCTGCTGGGAAAAAAATTACCATACAAAACTGGTGGGTGTTATCCTCAGTTTGTTGTGATAATGCGTTGCAATGACATCACAACTGCAACACTTGATATATTCATAAAGGAAATTTGTGCTACAATGTAGCATTCAATTCACCACGAAAAAGCATGTTGTGCCAAAGCTGTACTACTTTTGACTTGGATGCCATCATTCTGTCCTTCAAACCTGAGGATTGCACCAAGCCGGGCTTCTTCCGACAATGTGACAACTGGTGCTAACAGTGGAAGCTGAGCTAAGCTGTATGACAAATATACCAGATACACAACGTTTGAGGACACTAGTCCTTCACCAGGACAAAATACAGCACAAACAGGCAAACATCTAGAAAATGGCACTGACCTGTGCTTAAGTACCTCTTGGAAAAAACCAACAAACCCGCTTATTTTAAAATTTGTTATACAGTTTGGCAGAATTTCCATTGTTATCACCATGTTTTACTCTGCAGTCACCCACAATTTTAATGTCTTGCATTTTGCAGATGAAAAAGATGTAGATGAAAAAAAATTATCCAATCTAACTGCCAATTTACCTGAATAGCCATTTGGTAAAGCGCTGGGGATTCAAATTTCAGCTCCTCTAAAGCTGTTTCTTGTGCCTGAATAAGAAAGCCAATTGCCCTGGCCTCCTGTACAAACTGTTTGAATTTGTACCTGGTCCACTGCTTCTGGAGAAGGGCACGAGCTTCAGCCTCTTCGTATGTCAGTACTGCTGGTTCTCGGGTGCGTAATCTGTTAGCAGACACACTCGGTGAGAAATCTTTGAAGGCATAAGGGAGGAGGAAAGTGGCCTCAAATTTAAAGACAAATGATTGTATTCACAAAAGTAGTCAGTATCAGATTAAATCTCAACATTTTCCATTAGATGATGAATACTGTTGGCAAAGTCTAAAAATACAACAATTTAATCAGTTACAGTATAACTGATTTACTCTTTCAATATGAATGAAATTACTTGATTTCTTTTTTCAGTTTCGTGTCCACTTCTATTTCATCAACTGGCTTCAGCTTGCGGCCAAACTTCTCTAGGCGTTTCATTTGTTTCTCAAACTTTTTTTTCCGTTTGGTTTCACGTGCTATCAAAATCGCTGGGTCAAGCTTCTTCTTTTTCTTCACTGGTGCAGCCCTGTTGACACAGACGCGCGTGCACACACACACACACACACATACAAACATCCACCCAGAAAAAACACAAGACTGGTTATCCACATGATAGAGTGTGAACGACTTGAGTTCTGCGCATGTCCCAAATGACATCCAGCTGCATTTTTTGAAGGTTGGCTTTTGAGGAACATTTTGAGACTGCTTTTCAAATATTTAGTGGCTGCATTTACGGACCCGTAACTTGAGTCCCCAGCAGCTAGGGTATGACATTCAGGACTCACTAATCCAATGCATCACCCTCTCCGGCATCACTTCTTATAGTCACAATGATAGACTGTCACCGTGGTCAGCGGTAGCTGAGTGGCATAGTAATGGTCTTTCACGGATAGGTTGCAGGTTTGAAGCCCATGTTAGCTTACGATTTTGCTTTTTTAGGGGTGAGGATGGGAGGGGGAACTGTTCGCTATAGTATTACTATAGTTTATTATTTTATTACATAACGCTGAGTGAAGCAGAACACAGGTTGTATTACACTGAATAATACAAATTGATATGAACATTTCTACCAGTCTCATTAAAGAACTGTTCAAAGGAATAGTCATTAAAAAAAAAGACAACAAGAAACGAAAACAAAAATAAAAGGGAAAGACGATAACACAGTAAAAGGTGGTTAAAGACAACTCAGAGCAGAAAAGTGTTTTAACCACCTTTTAGTGTTATCTTCTGTATCACATGACTGCAGCCTTTGTCACCATGTTTAGAGAAAATGAAATAAATTAATAATTGGGTTGTATTCTCCACAAAATGTAATATTAGGAGAAAATAAACACTGAAGATGCAAATGACATATAAGACTTCGTTGAATGGCGACAACACGGCAGGGCGGATCGATAACGTCACCCAATTCACATCTCCCGTATGCCTTAGTGCGGATAACCTTAGCCAAAACAGAATAATAGGTGATTTGCAAATTTTTAACAGCTATCTGAAGAGCATACATTTGTTTGTGCTACACACAAAAAAATCCCCACCATATTTTGATCCTAAACAAAGGGAATAACACGGGATTTTAAGAACAAAAATATTGCTTACCACATCTGTTGTGAGGCATGGAAAAGTAATGGAGACGACTGGGTGTGAATGCATCGATGACAAAACGCTGTTGGCTGCGAATTCTGTACTGCCAATCTGCAATTTTGTAAAAAGTCAAAACAGCAATTGGTCCTTACACGCAATGCGTGCAGTCCTGATTTCAACACCGTACATGTATTACTAGATCAGATCTATTTGTAGTGCTACACAACTACTGAACTAGTAGTACTGCTACTACTAGTAGTAGCACAGACCTTATATATAAGGTCTGTGGTAGTAGTACTGAAGTTAGTATCCAGTATGTATGTACTATGTAGTATAAGTATGTAGTTCCTCAACTACTAACTAGAGCTACTACAGTGCAGCTTGATTAGAAGGCACTGATAATTATTTCATAGGACATAATATCAAGTTATGAGACATGCACAAACACGAAAATCTCGCAAAGTGAAATAATTGGAAGATTTGGCGTATACCTTGAAAAATGAAAAATAAGGCTAGCAACAGCAGATTGACTTGCCCTGTACGCCATGTTCACCTGTGGAAATGGGAACAAATGTCATCCAGAATGCCGTGAAATAAACACGGTCAATAAATGCACAAATAAAATATAATGTACTATAATCTGCAGACTAAGTATAAATTTAACTGAGATTTCGATTTTTCTTTAAAATTTAAATTTTTAAAAGTCTTTTCTGACAGGCCGAAAATGATTCTGTATCCGTAGAAATTCATCATGGCGTCGATCAGCGAGCAGCGGTTGAAGGAGATGGAGGCGGAGATGAACCGGTATTTATTGTGTTTATTTGCTTATTTGCACGATAAGAAATATTAAAATGAACTAAGAAACCATGAAAATCTTGTAACTGGGGGTAATGGTTTGGTTCTAGATCAGTATGTAGATTCTTGCCAATCATGTCACTCAGACTCAGAGCGTAAGAAGGTTTCTTGAGTGTTATTGTTATGTTTGTCAAGTGTCAGTCACCTCAGTGTGCAATTTTTAACATGAGACAACGAAGTAATACTCTTCCTATTTCCATAAAGCCTTCTCCTTTGCCTCTCCACTGCCTTTCTCCCAACTCCAACAAATTTTGCATATTCACTTCTCAGCCCTTTGTGGGTATGTATCTTTCTTTGTGCGCCTGTGCAAGTTTGAGAGAGGGAGAGATTATTTTAATCATACGTTCTACAGCTACCCTTCTTCTTTTTCTTTTAGCTTCGAGCAAGAAATTGCTCCGTCTCCAAACGATGAACCCCAGGCAGCGCAGGGGCTGATCATAAGCTCAGGGACATTTGATCAAGTGCAGGCGCAGCTGCGTCAGCTTAGACAAGAGTCGTCCGGGATGAAAACAGACCAGTCGTCGCTGGCGCCCCCGCCACCTCCCCCTCCTGAGACAGTCTCGCAGTCATATGACCAGAAGACAGCAGGAATCGATCTTGCGGGTTTGTTTAATTTTAGCATTAGCTTACTGTTTCTGGCTATTTTTCACTTTTCATGATAAAAATAGTACTTTCATAATTTTCAAGAAGCTTTTTCAACACAGTGTAACTTGAATATAGACAGTAAGCAATATGCTGTAATCCTTGTGAATGATAAATTGTCATTTGATAGTTTTGCAGTTATTGATGTTCTTATTACAAACAGCTCTTTATTGTTTTAAACTGTTTATGGTTCTGGTACCACAACAGATATAAGTTAAGCTGATGCAAGCGATCCATATAATATAGTGGAACCTTTGAACTATGGTCCTTGTAATTACCACTATGCCTAAGATCTTACCATGGGTCTGATGACCAATATGTTTGCAGTATTATTAACAATTAAACTTTCTTCTGAATTATGACTGCTTCCAAAAATCGACTTAGACCAAATGAAATTTGCTCAAACTTGCTACTTCAGGGCCCCAACCACTGCTCACCAAAAAAGCATGCTGCACACATAAACATGCATGCATGTCCATGAACACACACTATTCTGCTATCCATCTATGTGTTGTTTTGAACAACACATCAACATGTCATCATGAAAGAGAAAGGCTTTGATTATACTATAGGCAAGAGGGTAAAAGTTGTCAGCATCATAAACATTGAGAAACTGCATCGCCATTGCAAAGTCTTTTGATGTAAGAAAAATGCATGATTAGCTCATTATTTGGGACCAAGCTTCTCTAACGGCCGGGAGGGAAAGTGGAGAGAGCGGTGATGCAAAACAAGCGAAAGAATGTAATTGTGTGTACAGTAAAGTTGGTCAAATGTTCCACTTCATTGGTTTCCTATTCCTCCCTCTTCCCGGCCTCTCCACTGCTTGTCTCCCCTCTCTCCCAACAAATGTCGCATCTCCAGTCCTCAGCCTTTTATCGTTGCCTTTGTGGATGGATCAAGTGTGGCAATAATTTTCACCAGGAAAAGAACTACACTGTAATTACATGGGGGATTTTTTTATGGGGAGGGGGGGGGGAGATCACAGTTTCTGACAATACATAAATTTCAGCTGAGTTATATATACAATGTAGTTGTATGACTGCAGTCCAGGGAAACATTTCTTTCTTGCTTGGCTGGCTAGCTGGTCGCTTGTCTGGTTTATTAAAAATTGATTGATTAAATTTGTTGATGGTATTATTGATTTGTTCATTTTGTTGATTGAGTTATTGATTTGTTGATTGATTCATTAATTGATTAATTTATACATTCATTGCAACAGCCTTGGCACCACCACCGCCTCCTCCTCCAGAACCTGCCCAGGATCAGAACCAATATCCCTCAGATGCTCCGCCTATGAGACCACCACCCCCTCCACCTCCCTCAATCATGGCCCCTGCATTCGTGCCCCCCCAGCTGAGGCACAGACCTCCCATGAATCACCACATGCCCCACATGGGACATCCCAGGCCGCATGGCATGCCAGGTCCTGGCCACATGATGCCAGTCCCTTTTCCTCCTCAGCACCACATGCTTCGACATCAGCACATGGGTCAACACATGGGTTTTCATCAAGGTCCATTCTCCCAGCCAGGGTTTCCCATGATGGGAGGCGGAGTTGGTTCTAATATGGGTGGCAATGACTACTCAATGGATGGGCAACAGACCAGAGGGTTAGGGGTGATCGAAGCTAAATCGAAAATCATCTACTCAGCACCACCTGTGAAGAAAGTTTCGAAAGGGTCAGACAGTTCTGCACCCACTTCCAAGAAAGGTGCAAAATCAGAAGGGAGAGAGAAACCGAGTGATGCTGGAGTCTATGGTCCCGCTGCATTTCCTGATGGCTTGGCAGCCTCAAACTCATATGACGAAGGAATGTCCACAGCAGGCACACAGAGTGTAGAAGACACGACATTGGCAGACATGGAGATTGATGCAGATGTAAGCATGCCCACCAAACGGGAGAGGAAAGAAAAAAAGAGGAAGTTCGTGCGGATGGCAGCAGGAACAGTATGGGAAGATCCAACATTAGCAGAGTGGGAACAAGGTTTGTGATACCTGTCTTGCTGTTTTCATATTGCTGTTGTTATTAAGAAGTTCAGTTTTATTCAGTACAGTGCATTTCCTATGTAGCAGGGTTTCCCACACACCAGAATTTTAAGCGTAACCGTGTGTGTTGTGGGAAATCCTTGATATACATGTAGCTAAAAGATAATGATTGTATCCTAGTAGTACATGTAGTTTATGTTATGTATTTTATGTATTAATCTGTTAATAAAATAAAGATGACCTGGCTGTCAGGTGCAGTTTGTGATAAATTTGCTTTTATGCTTTGCTCTTTTTTTGGGGGGGCCGGTGGGTTGTCCTTTTTTTCTTATATTAGAATGAATGACTGCTACTTGTAGTGGTGAAGGATAGAAAAATAGTTAATATGAACCAAGTAAAGGCATAACAGACACAGACAGTTGACGTTTCGGAGCATTACCTCTATGTCAGGACAATGAACAAAAAGTAAACACAAGGAAAACTAAACACAAAGAATTGTATGTGAACACTTATCTTAATTGTATCTGAACACTTACACGTGTGTGTGTGTGTGTGTGTGTTGGGTTTGGGGGTTGTGGGGCTGTAGCATGGCCGAGGGTGCTGTGTGTGTGTGTGTGTATGGGTACGCATGTATGGGGAAGTGTCCCAGCGCTCTATTCTATTTTAGGATTTGACTGTTGGATTGCCTGTGTTATGTGACACCAAGGACAAGTCCTATGTTTGCATGTGGGAAATAAAGTATTATCTGATGCACGTGGCTCACAAATGATTGTTTACTTTTTGTTAATTGTCTTGACGAAGGGGTAATGCTCCGAAACTGAATTTTGTGGCTTTACTTGGTTCGGATGAACTGTTTTCCTATCCTTTTTTTCTTAATGAAGACAGCCCTTACGTTTTTCTGCAAAAATGTTAACAGAACACTTGTGAGATATAAACATGACTTTGCCCTCTACAAATCTGCAAAGTCCTCAGAAGTAGTGCACCTTGACCTTAAGCGCTATTTCCACTTTGAAAGTGGTTCGCGATCAAACAGTTTTGACAATATTTGTCCCTCAGTCCTAGACTTTGGGAATTCTGAGATTTTTGTACTTTTGAAACTACAAGATAAAGAAATGATTTTTTTTTAGTTTTGCTGTTGAATACTTGCTACTTTTGGTGTTGTACAAAGCCTCTAGAAGTAGAACTTTCTGCTGTTTACTTAAAAAGTAAATGAAACTTGGTGTTGTATGTTCATATTTAGTCTGGAGTTCTGGATAGTCTCCTCTTGGTCTTGAGTAAAGTCCTGACTAAACTTCTAAAGATAAAATTGGCTTTTCATGAGAATTTCAGCTTTTCGACAGTGGGAGAATAAAGGCTTTTGTCTTCCAGATGACTTCCGCATGTTCTGTGGTGATCTTGGCAACGAAGTCACAGATGAGGTGCTCACAAGGGCGTTTGGCAAATATCCATCCTTCACAAAAGCAAAGGTAATCCGCGATCGTCGCACGAACAAGACCAAAGGATTTGGCTTTGTCAGTTTCAAAGACCCTGTAGACTTCGCCAGGGCTATGAGGGAAATGAATGGTGAGTATAGCTTATCATGTATTTCTCCTTGTATATGTAGACAGGGTATGATCACTCACTGAGCTCGTCATATATTCTTCTTCGGATGGGTAGAGATACATGCAGACACACGCTCAGGCATTTTTAATGAACAGAATTTTTGGAAATATAAATCAAGGTAGGTTCATTTGCTGGCCAAACATTGGCCACTCGTGGACCTGCGATGGGTAATCAATATGCCTTAACTCTTTAGGGACGCAGGGACCCGCAGGGCTGAGCAACCCCAGAGGCCGCATAGAGACCGCATAGATTTAACGTTTAAAAAAAATTACCGCTTAAAAACTACCACACTCACAGCAATATATTTTACATATTTAGAAAGATCGGCAACACAATGGAAACAATACTTTTTAGTTGAAAATATTAAATAATACTTACTATTTGGTCCCAAATACAGTCACTTTTTGCACACACAACAACACACAACAAATTAAACCCGTAGATCCAGTGTGAACGACGGAAGTAGACCTGGAGGGTCACGACTCTAAACCTCGTTTGGCAAGCTCAGAAACTGTTTCCGAAACTCATTTAGACAGTGCAGGGGAAACAACCGATGATAGAGCTTCACAATGATATAAGGTTTACCTCCCTTACACCGTTAAATGCGTCGCTGCAAAGTTTTGAATTCGTCGTAAGTTTGTCGGCACCGCGTCCTCTTGGCTCATTTATGTCGTCGCCGGTTAACCAGCGACGACGTCCCTGTAGGGTTAAGGATCAGCAGAAAGTATTTTTTTGATGTTGGCTTTAGATTTTGTGCTTTATGGGTATTATGCAAGTCCCTCCAGTGCATTAAAAAAAATGCATAGCCAAGGCATAGTTAAAAAAATCATGCCCCTCTCATTGGAGAAGTTCATTTAATCAGAGCCAAGTTTCATTTTTTTCTAGGTTCAAATTTGCATGTTTTTGACATGTTTTTATTTAAAGAATAACATTATCAGAGGATGCTTTCAGTAACTAAAATACTTGCTCCTTTTTTTTCTTCTCCCTTTGAGCAATTTCTTTTCATGTATGTAATAATAGGTAATGGTACCAATTGTCCAGTGACCTGATTTTTGGTCACCAACGAGCTAGGTTGAATGAGATCACCACTTTTCTCAGGGCAAACATCGTGGGGGTACTGCCTATCTCCTCTTCCTCATTGCCTTACTTTCCCTAACATATTGGTTAGGTGTCCATTCCCAGCAGGGGTCAGGGGAAAGTGGGCTGTGGTGGCTGGGTATCAAACCAGCACTTTTCTCTCTTTTAGCATTTCTTTGGGTGTAGTGCATGTGCATACAGTGTAAATTGTGTAGTCAGATGTCCCATTTTTACAATGTCATTACAGTCAAACTTCCCTGTTAGGACCTTCCCTATTATAAGTTCCTCTTAGATAAGACCAACCTTTTTTTCACGGACATGTCCTCAGCTACACTAAATGTACTCTGTTAAGACCCAATTCTGGAGCATTTTCAAAAGTTTTAATGAGGACATTTTACTGTACTGTCAGGGAGTTCTCAACCAGTGACAAGAATTAAAAAAAGAAAATAAGCTGCCGATGTGCAGAAAATTAGAAATATGAAACAAAGATTAAGTTTTTTTCTATCCAGTTAATTACCTCCAATGGAAGCATAGGAAACCCTTTGGGGTTTTTTTTCCCGTTGAAGACCAGAGGCTTGAAATTTGTTCAGGATGTTTCAGTTATTAGTATTATGCTATAATTCAAGTGGATGTAGTACAGGTCACATAACACAAGTAGAAAAATATTAACAAAAATAGATAATTTTATAAACATTTTGGCGTAAAGGCAGTTTTATTAAGAAGCAGCACCCAGAAGTGCTTCCTCCACATTCCGGTAAAGATCTTTTTTACTGTGACTCTAATACGGAACATGACAATATTGATAAATGCAGCTTCATTTCTGCTGTTAATTTATATGTGCACCTTTATTGCTGCTGCTAACTTGCTCAAGTCATTGGTTAGACTGAAAAACAGCTTGATTGAAAGCCAACAGATTTTTTCAAATTAGTTTATTTTGTCCCTCTTGGTTGCTAAAGACTAAAGTGGAATCAACTTGATGGGCTGCTTATTGTTTAATGTCAAGTCAGCAGAGAAGTCTATCACTTCACAGGGTAAATAGAGTTGAAATAGACAAGATAGCCTTGTGGTATACAGCAACAGGCTAGACTGATCAGCACTGAAAGTGTTGATTCAGAGTCTTTCCAGGGGAACTTGTAAATGCGAGTCCAAGGTGTACTGAGGCATTCTGGGTACTTGGTAGCCCTCTCACTGCATCAAGAACTATGTTAAATGAGTAATAACATCTGCTTTTCTGGTCCTAAAAAGTCATTCATCCCATGCAGTTCACATGAAGCTTTAAATGTGTACAAGAGATACTGATATCCTTGGGCACAGCTGTGTTTCGCACCTGCAGTATTACTAATTAGGCTTCATGCTAATATATTGCCAACCTTGAAGCACCAGGTGAGAGAAGCACTCTATCATCTAGAAAAGAATATTTATTCTTGTCTTGAAAGTCTTGTGGGTTCTCCTTGTTTGAGGCATTTGTGGGTGTGCCTTTGGATCTAAAACCACAGCTGTAGCTTTTTGGCAGTCCCAGTCATTTCTCAGTGGGATGAAGGAGAAACCGTTGTGCTTCTGTAATCACAGGAAAAATGAAGTTGCTGTGAGTTAGCCATCCCCATAATGGGATTTTTATTCCATGTAAAACACAAGTGATTTGCATTGAAGTTGCCTCCGCAAACAGATTGTAATGCAGTCCTTCTTGAACCCTTGTGTGTGTGTGTGAGAGAGAGAGAGAGGAGGTGGGGGGGGGGGAAGGAGCAGCAACAACAAGAGAGAAGAAAAGAAGGAAAAGTGTAAGTGAGATGGGATCAGTGGGAAGGATTGAGTAGGAGAAAATGTATCCACATTTTTAAGACGTTGAAAGATTAATCATTTCTTTCGAAAGGGCATCAGATTAATAATATTCAATAATATGAATTAACTGCTGTTATATAAATTATATTAAGAATTATCTTCAGGTTATGTGTATGCACACACGTGTGTGCATTACTGTATGCACACACACATGCATGTTTTTTTGACAACAGAGAAAGCATGGATATTGCATGAAGATTTAGGGGGATTCAAGCCTTTAAATATCCTTGCTTTTCCGTGCTTTTCATGCTTTCCACCTTTTAAAAAAAATCAGCTGATCAGAAAAATTGGGCAGTGTTTTAAAAAAGTTAATATTTCATTACTCTGGCGGTAATGTAATGCAGAACAACCTATATATACTGTATGTAGTGTAGTGTGCATTTTTTAAAAACTGATTGTCATGGTATGATCCATTGTTAATATCGTATAATTGTAACAAAAGCTTCGATGTGTATGTCCCTTTCGTGTAAACACTGCATGTTTCGTGTATGTTAATAAACTAGGTATTTTCTGGGGTGAATTTCTCTTTTAAGCCTGGCTGTTTGAAGCCCTAATGATTGGGGTGGGGGCATGGTGGGAGGTCAGAAAAGCCTTACTTGCTGCGGCAGAGCTTCGCATGACATCTAAACTTGGAAATACTGTGTTGTCACTCCACCTGCCATTTGAAAAGCCTTACTTGCTGCGGCAGAGCTTCGCATGGCATCTAAACTTGGAAATACTGTGTTGTCACTCCACCTGCCATTTGAAGATGCATCCCGTTTGCCGCTGGCTCCCCAGGAATGGCCTGCTGACACATTACTATGGCGTTAAGGGGTTTTTGGTTAGAGTGTACTGTCATGACTTTTGATAATGATAAATAACAATTAATACTTAACAATGTGTACTATACAGGGCTCCCCATCAATTTCATTTTTAATAGTACTCAGGCATTGCCCGCCATTTGGCAGAATTCAGATTTTTTTTTGGGGGGGGGGGGTTGGTTTCCGCCTAAAAACGAAATTAGGTGCCACATTTCTTTTGTAGGCATTTTATTTATGTACATGTATAAAGAAAATGCTTTGTTTTCTTCTGGCATCGACTAAATTTTGCATGATGAGCATTGCATTCTCACTTCCTGTTTTGCTTGTCATGTGCAGTTCCGCTGCCTCCTGTTGTAAATTTTCCGTTGCTGTACAAACTCCGACTGATTCAGACTTTTCCCCATCATTTCCACCAGATCTCAGATTTTTTTTAGGTAATCCAATTCCCATGCCTGAGTATTATGCTCCCACTTTAAGATTTTAAAGGGTAACTCAAATAGACTTTGTTAACTTGAAAGAAAATAGGATGACCTGAGAGTAACTTCAAACCAAACTCAAGAAGCAGAAATCAGACCGAATTAACCTGAGGTGAAGAAAAAGTTCAGCCCGTAGTCTCCGCGAGGACGGTGGCCACTGGGTGATCGCAGCCTTGACCCTTGGCCGAAGGGCAGGGCCGCCGAAGAGGTTCCATGGTGGTTCCTGGGCTGAGCTCTGCTCACGGGCTGGAAGGCGTAATCCAGGTTAGAGCAGCCGGCCCCCCAGCCCGTGCAGCGGAAGAAGCTGTGGCGGCGCTGGGGCAGGGGGAGGGGGGACAAAGGGGAAGCGTGGTGGCCCGGGAACAGCAGGAGGGTGGCCATGAGCAGGACGGGACCTTGCAGGGCGGGAGGCAGGGCGAACGGATGAGCCATGGACGAGTGTCTGGAAATGAAAGACAGACATGTCTTCGCCATCGTTTTAATCGTCACTGTCGTCTTTATTCCCCATTGTGGTCCCCGCCGTGATATAGCCTTAGTTGCTGACACGGCGTTAAGCCCAAATACCTACCTACCCATTGTGGTCGAGAAGCGCATTCACAAGCGTTGTCGGGCCCATCCCTCACACACACACTCACTCTCTCTCTCATAAACACACACCTGGGCCAGTGGAAATGTCAGTGGATTAGTACATTTCAAGCGTTACTCATCCGTCCTGCTGGGGAATAATTCGAAACTTCCCATCCCCGAATAGGGGTCGTAGCTGGACTTACAATTGCGCTTGGTAATGTTTCTAATCGGGCAGCTTCATTTTTCAAATGGCAGTGGGTAGGGGAGATTTAAAAATAAATTCTTCACGTGGACCTACTGAGCACAGTCTCGCTTTTTTAAGTTGTCGATTTTCCCCCTTTTCTTGCATGTCAGAATGAAGATTAGGGATTTGACCTTCCCGCCACACAGATTGGAGAAGATGGTGTGATGTTTAATTATGTTACACGGCAAACGCACCTCTCACTATCCCGCGTTCTCTGTCGTGCCCTCCCTCCCCTCCCGCATACTGGCACCTTGTGTTCTGCTGACGTCAGCTTCACCATTTGTCATTTTTAAACGACATTTCCAGTTCGTGTGGCTTACTTTCTCTTCACCGTTTCCCCTGTCTGCTGGTGTCCCTTCCTCACTGTTTATTATCCATCCCCCGCCCCTCCCCCTCGCACTAAAAACTGCTTCTCGTTCCGTCTTTTTCCACGGCACTACTCATTTGTTTCTCACGTGCATCCATCTTCCGCAAATTGCTGCCCAGACTATGTCGGACCGGCCTCAAATCATCGCAGCGATCATTTGTTTGATTCTTTTTTTATAACTTGGAACGCCTTGTCCAAGAAGACAAAAGTCCATGTAATTTTTTTTTCAAAATTGCGAATATGCTTTCTGTAGTTTAATGGTCATTCTTTGTAGTTAGAGATTTAAGAACCTGTTGTGAAATACGTGATACTGCAATCTCACGAATGGCTGCTGTCGTTTATTGGAGGGTTGGAGAGGAGCATGGTAGATGGGTGGGGGTGTGGTCTCTGGGGAAAATGAGGACGAAGGATTTTTGGTTGGTTCTGTCCCTCCCTTACTCGAGCTCTGCTTAAAGTCAGTTATATGCATGCGTGCACTTTCCATCCTTTATTGATGTGCCCACTTTCGGTGTATTTTTGTTCTGGTTGGCAGGGAAGCTGTGAAGAAGGGAAGAGTGAGAGAGCGGAAGGAGGAAGTTGTTCTTATTGTTTTCTTCTCATCGGCCTAAGAGAAGAATTTCCTCGTGTTGACTGTTTCTAGGCAAACTCTCGTCACCCATGCTTCCGAAACTGTAGGGTAGAAGAACGTCGTTAAAATCTCTTGTGGCTTTACGCATGAGTTGAGGATTCTGTAGATGCAATAGTCTGTTCCTTCTGATGTCAGTGAACAGACATCACGCCAGCATTGGGTCTGGTCCACGTAATTGCCCGCTGACGGTGATGACGTGATGAACAAACACTTGTTAAACTTCTGGCGTCCACGAACAGATAGAGCAATACACTGCACGGGGTTGATATGTTATTTTCCCTCACGTACTGTCGATAATTGTGTCGTGATGAAAAGGTATTTTGTGTGGTTGTTCACGTCACTAAGCCCAGAACGTGACGACATTGCATCTGGTCCACAGAGTTGACTTTTGATGTCACAGCCGATTGTGTCACGATGAAGAAGGGTTCCGCAGTCTGGGTCACGTCTCATTGAGCAAACGCCATTGCTCCTGATCGGCGACAGTAACTGTTGCTGCCATCGGGTTCGGGCAGAACACGGGGTGTGTTTCTGGTTCCTAACTGATTTAACGTCGGATGTCAGCACTTTGACCTACCTGCTGGCTTCCTGCAGGCGCACAGCCACGATATTTCACACCCGTTGGCTTGATGAGGCCACGTCTTATTAATGAACGGGTGCACGCCAGTTCTGTTTGTCGCAACCAAGGAGGCTTTCATATGATGTCGGGCACCCAACCCACCGCCAGACACGCGTGTAAGTGGGAGAGAGGAATACAGGGGGTTCTGTCAGGTGGAGCTAGCGTTGCTGCTACGATATCTCGCCACTGCTTTGTCCATGGACATAAGGATCGAAGGCTGAGGAAAATAACGAAACCTCAGACTTTTTGTCTGTTGTTTCTTTCCGCCTGGTGTTTCCTGTCCTCTCGCGTTAGCAAGGTGGGCTGCCAGCATGGAGAGTGGACTCCCTCCCCCACTGATCACAGTTTAGGGAGAGGAATGAACCGCGCAGAACAAAAACCGCAGGGACTTAATTAGCCGAAGATGCTATCAATTATTTGAAAGTGTAGCTTGTGGATACGAAACTTCCATTCAAGAAAGCACAAAAATTCAAATATTTTATTAACATTTATGGTATAAACCCTCTGCTTCGCTATCATGGAATTCTGATCTGTCACTACTTAGATTTATTAATAAACAGACTTTCAGCAGTTCGAAACGATCGCCCCAAAAAAAAATCTTCGATAAAAGTTGGAAACCCCGAGTGTGACCTCGAGTACAGAAGGGACCCTAGTCAAGCTAGAAGGCGGTACATGGGTGTGTTGTAGAGGAGCTGCAGTAACATTAAAAGCGAAAAAGTAGCGCTTCACCTGTATCCGTCTGTTCAATTAACTATTAAGCTTTTTGTACTGTTTTATTGTTGGCGTTTATTGTGCTTATAGTATTTCTAAACAAGTTTTACTCTTGTTTATGTCCTTTGTTTTATTGTTGTCTCATTAATAGTTTATGGTTGCACTTATACGTTTTCCATCGTTGTAATGTGTGTTTTGTAAAGATTTTGACTGTGTAGTGTTTTATACTTTAGTTGTTTTGTTTATCCACGCAGGTTTATCCATTTATTGTGTAAAACGCAGAGCGCCCTGCATATTGCTAGGATATCACGCTATATAAGCTTCCATATTATTATGAGTTCCTCATTTCTCATACTGAAACAGTGATCCAATTGCTGTGATCACTTATACTGGGAGTACAGTTTTTGACTTGGCGTTCTTTGCGTGTGCATACATAACAGTCTGTACTCTGCTTACCTGTTTGGTAAAAAATCTTCGGGGAACGATATGAATGATACCGACCACTCATTTCAAATCTCCAGACCATGAGAAAAGGTGGTTGAGAAAATAAGTCAAAGGGAAAAAGTTAAAACAAGTGTTTGACTTCTTTTTACTGATGGATGGGTGGGTGGGGAACCTGGTGCCCTTTGTGTGTTTATTTGTTTTTAATCTACCTTACCACTACCAGTACTATTTAAATATTTTGACACTTGCACGTTTACTGAATTAACCTGCAGCAATGTAAACCCAACATTGGTTTAATGATTTATCTTGGGTTGATTCCCAAACACGATTGGGAAATTCCTATAAATACTTACTTTATTATATTCTGCCCACAGTTACAAGCGATTGACATGATTTGCAGATGTGTACTATACACTGATCGATGATTTGTATTCCACCGGTTCTGATCGAAAGTTTGTTAAGGCGTCATATAGATAGATCATAAGCAGTACGAACAATAATGACAATTACTATTAATAAAATTGAAACATTTTAACAATGACAACGAAAATTCTGTTGCATCAGTGCGTCATGTTTTCATTGTGTTCTGTATCGCCATGTCTTGAGCTAGACAGCACGTGGGGTTCTTTTCAACATTCCAGGAACCTAAAGTCTCAAACATCTAATATAATGGATTTAAATGTTTTCCTCCATCTGCTATTTCCTCATAATATGAACAACCCGATAATGAGTCGCGCGATGATTCTCATGAACTCATTGTAAAAGCTACACTCTGGTCTAGACTAAACAACAGTACATCTAGCTTGTCCTTCTGTGGATGACGTCACTGCGGCTACTGTGCTCCCTGCTAAGTTTTCGGCAGTCTCCAGTGGGGGAAATATCCGCAAGCTATACTTTAAAAGTGAGCTGGAGTGTTATTGGGGAAGTAGAACGATGCTCCGAGACAGAGAACTAGAACCGGGCTGGTTTAATGACCACAAGGTCTAGCTACCTTAGGGGTCGTGGGATGTTGTCACCTCCCTTTTGCAGATATCTCTTCGTCAGAGAGCGTGCGTTTGTTTATATCTGTCTGCATATGCGTTCACACACTCTTTTTGTATCGCGTGCGTGCGTATGTGTGTAACCGTGTGCACACGCCTAAAAGTGGAACAGTTGAGATACACATATACCAGACGCGCTATCGACAGAAATTCTTAAATTCTTCTTTCCCTTACATCTCACGCGTTCGGTCACTTACAGCTGTTGGTAGCTATAAAAGTCCATCATTCTTTCTTTCCTTTCATTTCTTCCATCTTTTAATGGTCTTATTCATATTTTCAGTTTTTTCTTCCCCTGCCCCAACCATGATCACTGAAACATTCTACTTTTATCCGAAAATGTTGTCAGTGAACTTTCTGCTAATGATAACCACTGAAATAATCCACTCTTTTTCAGGAAACGTTGTCACTGAAAGTTCTGCTAACCTCTGAAATAGTCAACTCTTTTCAAAAAACGTTAGTAAACGTTCGGCTAACGATAAGCACAGAAACGTTACGCTCTTTCTTTCGCAGAAAACATTTTCATTAAACTTTATGCTAATCATAATCACTGAAACAGTCCACAGTTTTATTTTTCAGAAAACGTCACTGACGTTCTGTTAATGATTAAAAACTGAAACAGCCCACTTTCTTCAAGAAAACGTCACTGAATGTTCTGCCAATGATGACGACTGAAACAGTGCACTCTTTTACAGAAAACGTTATCGTTATGTTCGGCTAATGATAATATTTAACGATCGTGACTACTTACCTTTACGGAATTAAACTTCCCCTGCCTCTCTTCGGTAATATCCACCCTGGGGGCAACGGAACCGCACAGGTGGATGGTCTGTATGCTAACTGCACCCACCCTGTTCAGCCCACAGTTTTAAATGTCATGAGAGCTTTTTTCCTCTTGCTTTTTCTTTTTCTCCCCACCTCTCCCTGCAGCGCGTCGGCCAGTGTAATATTAGACGTTGACTGATTTAGCTGCAGGCGTCGAGGGGAAAAA
>SMGT01007050.1:51595-63353 GCA_004794575.1 Lanistes nyassanus
CCCCCCCCCCCCCCCCGCCAAGAAGCAGTTGCAAAAATCTTTTGGGGTGGCTTGCTTGCTTGCTTGATTCCGTGTGGATGATCTGCAATGATATGGGCACTAACAGGTGTGTTTGTCTGTCGCAGGTAAATACGTCGGCAACCGACCAATCAAATTGCGCAAGAGCACGTGGAAGGACCGCAACATCGACCTCGTGCGCAAGAAGGAGAAAGAGAAGAAGCGGCTGGGCCTGCGGTGACGAATGGGTCACGTGGTTAGCTCGTGCAGAACTTTAAAGAGCGGAAGTGGCAGGGAGGTGCTGGAGATTTTGACACTCGCACTTAAAAGATCAACTGCACGTAAAGCAGTTTTCAGGGCGGGATTCGGGTGGTTTTTGTTGTTATTGTTGTTGTTAGGGTTATGATGTGAGCAGGACTTTCAGTCGTCGACTTGCCAACGTGGGATGTGCCGACGTGCGTGGAGAATCGGAAGGATGGACACGGGACGGGAGGGTAGACGAGGAGGGTGCGGGCAGCGTGGTATTAGGCAGAATTTGTGGTTAGCGTGCAGCTTCAGATGAGGATTTTGTTCCATTTCTTTTCGAGGTAGTTCGCGGTTGTTCAAGAGTAGCGCTTCTGGGAATGGACATAGATAACCTTGAAGTGTTTGTAAGCACTGCGAAGTGTAGATGCAGCGAGCTCATCAAACGAAGCTGTCGAGAAGACACCCTGTGTAATAACTGATAGTACATGTACAGCGTAGATGTGTACCAGCAGAAAACTGCCTCGACATTTTGCTTCAGGTTAAAGGATGGGATTTTGTTCCATATTATCCTGACATTTAACGTCAGCTGTTGTTGTTGTTTTCCGTGGAAATGGCGTAGAAGGAAAATCTCGTTATAAACCTGTCTTCTCTCTCCTGACTTCTTTCTTCTATCTTCTCTCGCCTTTCTCTTCCGGTAAGCGTGTGTAGGTGGGGAGAGGGCGAGAGTGGTCGAGTGTGAGGTAACTATTAAGTTAATAACCAATACAAATAGTGTCTCTACCCCAAACTATCGCCATCGTGAAATGTCGGTGGAATCGCCCACGCATTGTCTGAGAATATCAGTTGTCGCGAGCAGGGGATGGATGGAGAGTAGGTTTTAAACAAAATGAATTTTAGTTCCAAGACACACAAAGCTGATGCTGGTTACACTTTCGTTAGAAAGCGCTGGATCTAATTTTACCAAAAAATGCTAATGACGACAGTGATGAACTTTCTTTCTTTCTTTCTTTCTTTCTTTCTTTCTTTCTTTCTTTCTTTCCTTCCTTCCTTCCTTTCCTTCCTTTCCTTCCTTTCCTTCCTTTCCTTCCTTTCTTTCCTTTCTTTCTTTCTTTCTCAAATGCTGATCTTTTAACCGTTCAGAAGTCACATCCTTCACTAGAACTTGTGAAAACCCATTTCGTCCCAGACACGCACATCTTTTAGGCGGATAAGAGGTTAAAAAATAGATGTAACGATGAGGTTATAACAACAGTCGTGAATCAATCCACAAACTTATAAAGTTAAAGCAGTACGTTTGTTGTTTGTTTCATTTGTATTAAAAGAAAGACTTTTTGCAACACTAAAATGGGTTTTATTAATTTTTTTCGTGTGTTCCCGCAGTCGCCAGTGAAGACGGTGGACAACGGCGTGGTGGCTTGCATGTCGGCAAGTGTAGCGTGAGCCCCTCGCCTCCTGGACGCTAGCTTAGTAAACGCCATCATTTTCGGGAAAGTAACCGCTAGTTTTCGTGGCTGTGCTGGAGTAAACAGAGGGCGAAATGTTTCATCAGTCACCAGTACCCTACAATTTTCAGCCACAGCTTTCCAATTTGTGCTTGTGCGCCTCCTGTGATCATGACTTGATCTCCTCTGTTATCCTGCCCTCTACTGAAGACTTCAGTATTGGCGCAGCTATATGTACCACGAAATTTGTGTGTGTCTGTGGGTAAACGTAACCCGTTTTGTATATATATATATAGAGAGAGACGTACACTGTCGCTTCGACGAAGCGTCAGCCCCACTGTAACTTGTATCGTCTTTTCACTATTTCTTGCACTTCAATAGCCATTTACTGGTGGGATGTGGCTGAGGTAACCTACATAACATTATACTGCCACTGCCTCGTTCCATTTCGCGTCACTGCCATCGCCGTCAGGGGGAGACGACCCGTATTGTGTCATCTGCTGATGGTAAGCGGCGAGAAGCGGATTGACTTCTGCGCAGGAAACAATCACCGCGATACGGAATTTAAAGACGGCATGACCACTGCTGGGTACCAACTCCCCGAAACTCGGAAGGAAATTTGGGGAAGAGGGTAGGGGAGTGAAGGTGTAGGCAAACTTCGTGTTTGGTCACCATGTTCTGTCAGCGAACAACTAAAAATGAAAAAAAAAAAAGTCACATCCCTCGTTGAACCTCGTAGCATGTTTACCCGCGGCTTCACTCATGTGCTGTCAACCATCTTCCATACGGATTCCTCCCCGCCCCACCCAACAAAATTTAAAAAAATAGTTCTCTCAACACTCGTAGGAACACTTACAGTGCGAAGACAAGTTCACAGTCTTAAAAAAAATATACAGCTCAAAAACAATTGAAAGACAAGTGAAAATGGCACTGGCCACATGATGCCAAAACACAAACCAATAGCCCCCAATGAACCCGAGTGTACTTTATTCATTAAGGTAAAGACCAACAACAAATTTAATCGCCATTTTTATTGCCACTGCAAGATTTCATGCCATGGACACAACCTACGTATACAAAAGTCGGAGCGGATGCACCACAGAATATACGTCCGATGGCCCGCACCCAGGCAAGGTACCGTTGTCCATGCCAGTCAAGGTGATGATCAACGACCGGAGTCCTGTGTGGTCCGGCATTGTCATCCTGGAGAATGGCTCGTGCTCCTATTGGCTGCAGCGCTGGCAGTACGAGGGGCTGCAGAATGTCCCTACAGACCACGCAAGTGAGCTCGCCTTGCACACGGTGTAGGCCATGTCCATTCCTCCCCAAACTGTGATGGACCCTCCACCAAACGGTTCACAGTCCCTCACAGCGTCATCATGATAATACTCACCCTGTCACCTGCAGACACGGAATCTGCCATCGTGAAGCGATCTGGCAAAGCAGGAGTCATCAGCGAGTAGGACTCTGACCCATTGCTGACGTATTCAGGCCAGATGATGGCGGGGCCAGGCTTGCCAAGCAGCGCGATGAGCCGCAACTGCCTCCCGAGTGCGTTAGAGATGGCTGTTCTGTAGAACCGACAGAACGACAAACCTGTCATGCTGTGTGGACGTCGATCGTGGACGCCCCCGTCGTCTGGTCTCGCTGACACTTCCTGTCTGGCTGTAGCGGTCTCGCAATGTCACGTGACTGAATGGCACACTTCCTATCGACGACTAACTTCCCGGACCCTAATAGCTTCCTTTTCATTTTTATTTATTCTTTCTTCATCTTCAATGGGGTATGTAGACAAGACATACAAACAGTACAACAAAACAAAAAGGTGAGAAATTCTCTAGGATAAGCAAACGAATTAACAACCTATCTTTAGAGGCTCGCAAGGGTTTGCAGTAAAGTGAGTAGAAACACATACAGCATCGGTTATCCATTTCCACGAAAGTCTGAGTAGGATTTTAATAAAACATGACAGCTTTGTAAGTAGTCTTTTGCTCCCTGTTGAGAGCAGGCGATGAAATTGATAAGCATTAGGGCGGTTTCTGTAGAAATGAGGAAGCCATTTGTTTCGGTCAGCCTTGAGTTTATCAAAGCAGAATAAACTTCTATCAACTTTCTGCTTGAACCCTTAATATCAGTAAGGGAAATTATTTTGATTGGTCCAAAAACCATTTAGTCCAACGGCTTGTAATGCTGATTTTACTGCTTGTATATAATTTGAGTGGAGGGTCCCATTCTCGTGTAGCTGTAATATTGCTCTATATAAAATTCTGAATAATTTTTTGCAATTCATAACATTAACTAGTTTGAACCATAAACAAAGCATCCTACTTTTAATTTGAACATTAATGGGGAGTCGACCTAGTTCTCCAAGGACCATGTTAGTGGGTGTTGTTTTTCTGAGCTTTAGTATCTACTTGTAGAATTTCAACTGTAATTTTAGGGCTAGATCGTTCATTGCCGGTGCCCAGATTTCGCAGCCATATGTGAGTATGGGTGCTATAGTTCTATCAAATAGTTCAACTTGGATATCTATTGGTAACTGCAGCAATCTACTTTTTAAGGAGCGACCTTCAGCGACCCAATCGCCCTGCCGTGATCATGATCACTGAGCCGTCGTCTTGGAGGCACGGTTACAAACTATCTTCCGACCATGCCCACAGATACCTACCGGTCCCTCAGCTGTGGCTGAATTGTGTTTATATGGCACGAGGTGTGCAGGTGCATTGTGGTTTATCACCCGTTCAGTTTCGCTTTTGTCGCCTGCACGCGTTTCACTTACACAAATTGTCGGGCGGTTCGGTTGCACACGTTTGCCTGCCTCCTGTGGTGTGCACGCACCGGCACTGGTTTTCACGCACACTGACGTTCACTGTTGTCCCATAGAATAAAGTGCATCCAAATGTACAAGGTCGGATGTTGTGTTTTTGCAAATTACGCCTATGATCTGCCTGGCGAAGTGCAGCTAGTCTTTCAATTCTATTTAGCAGTATAGTAAGAAAAAGCTGAAAAAAAACCCTCCGAAGGCTTTACCCAGATGCGCAAAAGATCGATTCTCGTCTCTAGATGGAAGAGTACTGTTGCAGCCGAGCCATTAGTCACGTAAACTGAATGCCCCCCCCCCAGAACTGTCTTCACAAATGTTGTTTAAAAAGTGCTCGAATTAAAACTTTGAAAACCTATCGTCTCACTGATTTCAGTCTCGTGGGATGGCAAGAAGTAGTGCAGCCGAAGAGTGACAAGAAAGCTACGTAGATCACAAGAAGTTGTGGAAATGGAAGGAACAAACCAGCTGCCAGACTTCGGAAACCGACAGACGACCTTGCACACCCTGGGTGTTCCTATCTGTTCTTCCTTTATTTTTTTTTTAAGTCCACGCTGTGCATTTTACGCGCACTACAGGAAAGAATACAAGTACACGTGCTAGCCAGTCGAAGGTCTCAAGGTCTATTGAACATGTGCACGTGCAGCCAAGGCAAGGCCACAGGGCGTATTTACACATTTCTGTCCGGTGAACGTATTGCACCCACCTTCCTCTAACGTGAGCTTCTGGAAGCTGAGGCGCTACGAGGGATATATCCAAGCACAGCTAAGCATTTCCTTCGGCTGATTGATAACTCTCACAGAGTCAGTTTTCGGCAATCAACTGTCAAGTGCTTGCGTTAGGTTACACGGCGTGGTGAACAGATGTTACTACCTAGGACTGATTTGTCTGCTTTGTGGTTGTTGTTGTTGTTGTCGTTGTTGTTGTTGCACAGTCTTCTCCTTCCTTCTAATTGCGCGTGCGCACTCTCCTGCTTCAGTTTCGGCGAGAAAAAAATTATTAGAGTTAAGAACCGGCTTAGGAACGGAGTGCATGGGGTAGATGAGGGTTTAAAGGGAGGCAATTAGTTACAGGAAGTAGATTACGCATGCATGTGCATGCGTGAATAACAAATCGTAGGATGGTAAGTGGGGCTTGTCACACCGGGGCTCATCATTGCTGGCCGTCACGCGACTAGGAACACTTTCTTCAGTGCCGAGGGGGAGAGCACTCTTATTTGGTTTTATAAGCTGTGTGATGCCTGAACGCGGTTTGACAGTGGGGAGGGGGGAGGGGGGCTGGACTAGCATGTGAAAAGATGGATAAATTAAACATTGCTTCGAACACGCAACAGTGACTGGCAGTATGCACACAACGCACTCAAGATTCTCCCTCTCTGGAAACAGACTCAACTGGCTTAGACTTGTTCGGATGTCAGATTACCATGCAAAACCTGCAACATGCTATTCTATATGCAGACAAACGCAACTGGCCATACTTTGTAAAACAGCTCCTGTGTGTGAATGGATTTGGTATTGTGTGGCTCCAGCAGGGCATAGGCAATGTCGGAAGGTTTGTTCGTGAGCTTATGCAACGACTTGTGGATTGTTTTGCCCACAACTGGCATTCTCACCTGGAGGCTAGTGAAAGGTTAAAAGTAAATGCCTCGTACAAGAGTTAGCTACAGCCGGAACGATATGTTGACCTGTATCAGCTAAGACGCTTTAGAACAGCCTACATCAAGTTTAGATATAGAGAAAGAAGGTCATTTGCTCTTTCTTCACTAAGATCAGACAATGCGCTCCCCTGTTGCTAAACGTGCAACATTCAGATATGAACAGTGTGTCGCGTGTCTTAGGCGAAACTACTGATGATAACATCAAGCAAATTTAATCTTTTCTGTACAAAGTCTGTACAGTTCGAAACACCTGTGACAAATGAATAGATAGCTTGTAACCGTCAAAATCTTATAGAAATCACTGATTGTTACCAGTGTTCATAACTGCTGTATTTTGTGTATTTTGTCCTTGGTACCCAAAGGCAAAAGATAACTTCTTTTTGTGGCACCAGCTTTGTAAACAGTAGAACAGATTCGGAAAATAAACCATGTTGAAACCAATCACTATCGTCTTCGTTTGGAAAGCATTCTGCAAAGCAGCTGCAATTCGGGGCTGGATTGTAAGCGTATGTGGCTCAAGTCCCTTGTCCACACGTTGGTGTTTTATTATAGGTCAGCATAAATGGGGCGCCAAGAGGGGAAAGGGTGTAATGTTCATGGTATATAAAGAATTGAATTCTATAGCTATGGAATCAATTCTATAGCTATGGAATCAATTCTATAGCTAAAGACTTCATTCTATAACTGTAGCATTAATTCTATAGTTATAGAATGAATTCTTTACATACCATGAGCATTATACTCATCCCCCAATTGGCGCCTCATCAGTCAATTCAGCAACGAAGGTTATCTTATGACGGGGAGGGGGGGATTTAGCAAGAGATTGTGTGTGGGGGTGGGGGGGAAGGTAATTGGAGCCCCCGGAGAAAGCCCACGACGGCCAGCCCTGCAGGCAGGTGTGACATGCAGAGTAATCGCGTGAGCTGGAAACGGGATCGGAACCCACGACCATCTGTATCAGTAGCCAGGTCTCACGATGGCTATGCTCCAAGGCACCCTCCCTCCACCACATATGCGTCCGCTTTCAACATCCAGATTTTCGCAAAAATATACAAGCGGCATTAGCCGAATACAATTTCAGGGAAATAAACATAATGCGTAAAAATCTCTGTCCCTGTAATACGTTTCAGCTCAGCTGCTACTTCCGTCTTCGCCGGAAAGAGAAAGGACTTCGCGCAATTTCAGTACATCTCTTGGCGTATCGTGACTTCCTCCGGTTTGTCGTATTGGCGGTCGTCGCCTGTTGTGGGGCTGTAGGAAGAGTAGTTGGGCGGCTGAAACCTGCGACAAGGGACTGTGCCAGTGTGCCGACAAGGGACTGTGCCAGTGTGTCGACAAGGGACTGTGCCAGTGTGTCGACAAGGGACTGTGTCGACAAGGGACTGTGCCACTGTGTCGACAAGGGACTGTGCCACTGTGCCGACAAGGGACTGTGCCAGTGTGTCGACAAGGGACTGTGCCACTGTGCCGACAAGGGACTGTGCCAGTGTGCCGACAAGGGACTGTGCCACTGTGTCGACAAGGGACTGTGCCGTACGTACGTAAGTCTGACTCTCAGTGCTGACTAGGTATTGCTCGAATTTGTATCTCGTGTAAATGCCGATCCGGATTGCTCTTGTTGTTGCTGTAGTTGTTATTTCTGTTTTTGTTGTTGTATAACTCACTGTCCTAAGTGAAACTCCTGCTAGCGTTATTCATGCGTGTTGTTCGTGATTGTTCCATGGAAGTCTGAAACAGCTCACTTCGAAATCTTTCCAAAAGCCTTTTTTAAAACGCGGTCTCACGGTCAACTGTTCGTTGAAAAGGTCTTTATTTAGCAACCAATGGGATTGCAGCTTTTAGTGAGATCTTCAGCTATTCTTCGTCGAACATATTTATAATGATCCAGTTTTGAGATTAAGAAAACCCTACAATTTCTTGTTTTAAAAAACTTTAGCGTAGACACTATTCACTACCTTGAACCAAATAACAAATGCATATATGAGCGTGCGTGCGTGCCTGTGTGTGTGTATGTGTGTATTCAATTCAGCTATGTTCCCATGTGGAGAAACATCTGATCTGTGAATCGTGTATATATAAAATGTGTGTGTAACACACACACACACGCACGCACGCACGCACGCACGCACGCACATGACGACGGACTTGTAAATTATTTTCTGGTTTATTATAATGAGCCTGTTTCTCGACCGCAGCTCTTCAAACAGCTCAGTAAAGATATGATTGATCTTTAGACAGAAAGACATAAGTTAAACTCCTTGACAGACAAGCCAGAACAGACGGTAGGAAGTAACAGAATGGGAGAAAAATCGGAAGCAAGTTAATGCGTCTTACACCGATTTGGTCCCTTGTAAACCGGTACACTATAACTGGTTGTGCTGATTTAAAAGAAAACGGGGTTTTAATGATCCTGTATAATAGAACCCCCTGAGACTAAAAACAGACTGCCTGTAATTGACAGCAAACTCGCTACAAAAATGGTAACTTCTGACATAGATTCTGTCTCTTATAAAAAGGTAGACTACAATTGCTTGCGTTAATGTATAACAAAACGTTTTTTTCCTTTTTAAGTCATGACCCTGTATGATACAGTTCCCTGGAACTAAAAGTAGACTGCCTGTAATGGACAGCAAACTCGCCTACTTCTTGTCTGGAATGTGGGTGCTCACAAAAGGTAAGCTGGAAATTAGTGAAGTAGATAGTATCCCAAGAAACCTGAAGGAATATTACTTTTCTTTTAGTCTTCTTTTATTTGTCTGTTTTTCGTTTGTTCATTAGTTCGTTCGTTCATTTGTTCGTTCGTCAGTGCATCTTTCAGTCAGTCAGTCAGTCAGTCAGTCAGTCAGTCAGTCAGTCAGTCAGTCAGTCAGTCAGTCAGTCAGTCAGTCAGTCAGTCAGTCAGTCCTTCTTTTCTGTGTTTCTTTTCCTTTCCTTTCTCCATTTGCTTTCTATCTTTCTCTCTCTCTCCTTTTGCTCCTTTCTTATGGGTTCCCTCCTCCCTGCTTGTCATTCCATTAATACTCGAATCATAGAACAGACTGTAAAACAGCAATGGCCAGCAAAAATGAAGAGTTACTGCCCATTTGTTGTCCCCTTTCCATCCCTATGTTCCACAATCTGACACCCGAATCCAAAAAGCACATAAACGACAGTTCTAACCGACTCGAGATTCGTCATGGAGACACACGTTATTGGTATCATATATTTGATTCATTTCAGAAAAAGCTCCAAAAACACTAATTCTGAATAGAAACACAGTATAGAAGAGTGTCGAGGTGCAGAAAATTTCTGTAGTGACCATGACTCGGGAATCTCACCTGGAGAATCAAAAAGCTAGTATGAATAGAATCTGTTTTGCTCCATGTCAGTGAATAGAACGTCGATGTATTGCTGTATGCCAATGTGTTTTTAACCTCCAGAAAGGAAACAAACAACAGACGGCCTATAAACAACGACATTTAAAAAAATCGTTGTTTCGTATGCACTTTGCAATCTTCCTTGAAAGTTTACAACATGCATGCTTGTTTATTTATTATTAGATAAACTGAAATATTTTTGGTATCGCTTCGGCTCTTTAGCAACAAGTCTAAGGTCATTTACAAACTGCCCAATAGCTCAACCCACTGCTCATTAGTGAGGGCTTATTTTTTTATGGGAAGATGGACAAATGTATTGACTGTTCAAGCATTAGTGCCCAGCCAGATTAAATATAATATAAAGTCGGTATATCTGACCATTCGGGAAACGACATCATCAAACAAGCGGAAGGTTTCTCATCGCACGTCGTCACCGGAAAATTATGTATGCGTGTATTTTGGTGGGAAGGAAAAGGATTGAGACCAGCCGCTATGCCGGAATCACCTCAGAAAGCATGCCAGCTTCACGTGTCAGCATTATGAAAATGCGCCTTCTCTCAGTCCTTTGATTAGATAACCATATTTCTGCCCATAGTTTCCTCAGATACATAGTTTTGCTAAAGAATGCTCAATGCCCGTCAGAAAATCCTCTGGCTTTCAAAGCACATTAGCTTTTTTAAAATGGTTCCCCTTAGAGAATGTAATTAAGACAAGAGACCATAATGGCTGAACAATGTTTGAAATTATCGTCTGGCCTTGAAGCATGTTCGCTTTCTGAATAAGTCCCTCTTAGAAAATGTAATTTAGACAAGAAATAATATTACTTTAAAAGGGTTTAAAATATTATGGTGTGCAGATCTAAAACTCAATGTAGATACGAATACGTATAGGTGAGTTAAAAAATCTGAGCACTTTTCTTTTCGAGTATCGCCTTCAAATATATCCGTCCGGTGAAATGTATTCTACTGGTTTGCGGTGTTGTAACTTCCTTGTTCTCAGACATACTGAAGTGTCGTCTGGATTGTTAGGATGTGTATGCGAACTAAATGTTCACCAGACGGTGGCTCACATGTCACAGTAGCTGTTGGGGGTGGTGGGTTCAGCCCGGGGGTGGGGGAGGCTATCCCCGCCTCTCGCCCCGCCACCTCACTCGCTCCTCTGCGCCTTGACCGCCCAGAAGACAGCAAAGTCGCGCTTACTCTCGATTGGTTGGAGCAGCGAGCCGCAAAAAGTATAACACGGGCATATATATAAATATATAACAAGGATATATGGTCAGTTAAAAATACGTCCACCTCTAGATTCTCTCTCTTTCTCACACACACACACACACGCACGCACGCACCCACTCATGTATACACGGTGAATAGATAATGGGTGGGTGGATGGAGAGACAAAAACATATGGACAGCGCATGTTCACCTTCTCGGCATCCACCCAATGGAACTCACTTCCCCACAACATTCGCCACTCCCCATCACTACAGACTTTCAAACGTAACTTAAAAACTTTTCTTTTCCGCAAGTACCTTGACTGACGTCGCGACTGCCTGTCTGGATTACCTTACAACTTCCTCTGTCCGTCCTTTCTTATGATACTTTTCTACCCACCTGTGAACCTGTTGGTCAGTGCTGCGTTCATCTCTCCCTCTGTGTGTGTGTGTGTGTGTGTGTGTGTGTTCGTTGTTTTCACTAGAGTGTCTGTGTGCCTCGTCCGCGCGAAGTGTGCATGAAATGTGTTCTCGCGCGTTAAAAAATCTACATTTATTATTTATTATTAGAGAAAGAAGAAAGAACGAAGGAAAGAAAGAAACAAAAAGACAGGGAAATATTTTATACTTTTTGAGGATTCCAAAATGTGGACGCAGTCGAATACCTTTTAACTATTGGTCATCACCAGCTCTAGCCACACCCGTAACTAGCGTCAACCTTTGATCACGAGTTATTTAAGAATAATAATGTCTTGCAGACGCACGTACGTCGCACACCCATATGCATGCGCATCCAATCACTCAATCACCCACGCATGGACGTACACACAAGCGCGCGCGCATGCTCCTCCCCCCCCCAACACACTATCATGACCACCTGTCCACTCCCACCTCCATTGCACCCCTAATCTTTACGTCCCACTTGTGAAATCTGTGGTATAAATATTATATGATTTTCGTGCTTCTTTGTGCAGTAAAACCACCTTATTAAGACCTTCCCTATTCCAACTCCCTTTTAGATAAGACTGA
>SMGT01007051.1:43053-53866 GCA_004794575.1 Lanistes nyassanus
CCCCCCCCCCACACTCTCTACCTTCCTTCCAGAACTGCTGTACGGTCCTCACCACGACTGTGACAAGGGAAGCAGGGAAGAAGACGACAGATTACTCACAAAGACACAGCACTCACCTTGAGATCTGGGTCCGAGGCAAAGACCTGCTGGACAGAGCTAGCAACTGCCTGATATTCTGGCAAAGACAGGGAGTACGATGCTTGCTGGAAGACTGGCGGGTCATCTAGATCTACTGTCACGTAGACCAGGGCAACGTCATCTTTAGGGTTGACTGGTCGGTTGTCTGTTGCACGCACTGTCATCTGTAGAAGGGGAAAAAAAACCCAGATTTGCAGAACAGGACAGAAGGCTTTATTCATTCCTTGTTCATCAAAGTTCACATGGGAAGTGCATTTGGAAGGGGAAGGAGGCTGGTGGATGTGGGTTACAGAATGAGTAAAGGAAAAACACCTGTGTTACACCTGGTCTTTGATTTCCTCCCCCAGTTCTGAAAGTTGTTTTATATTTAGTTTTGCAGTATTTGTCATTTGTACAGTTTGTCTCAGTGTTCTGTTTCCCACATGCTTTTTAATTAAATCCATACCTGGATTTCCACTCCTCACCCACCCTCCACCCTACACAGCATACCCTACTGGCAGTTCCTCAGACTCTGCAGATTATGCTGACGAGACAGATTTCCAGGAACAATAAGATCGAATGGCAAACCTCTTTCTGGCCTGCAACTACCCTCAAGATCTTTTGCCCTCTGCAAAGCAAACAGCTGCTGCCACTCCACAGAAACTTACCCTCCAACCCACCCACAACCCCAGTCACACAGAACCTCGACTCATTGTTGTTTTGACCCACTGCCGGTAGGTAGAACCCTCCTTTCCAAATGGCAAACATTATTCAAATCCGAACCTCACATCTTCAGCAAACCCCTTCTCTTGGTGTCTGGGCAGGATAAGAACCTATGAGACCTACTGGTATGGTCCAAACTCAACACGCCCACTCCCTTCCTCCCATCCACTGGCTCCACCTCATGCAATGTTCCTCACTTCCCCGCTTGCCCTCACCTTAACACCGCCACTAAAGTCCACACACCTAAAACCACTTTTAATATCAAGCGCCATTTCACTTGCATGAATAAAAACATCTTCTACGCCATCAAAACTTGTTATGAGGCAGAGAACAAGAGAAAAAGTGAAACAAAACGCTGCCCTGCAGTACCCACCCATCTCTCGGCTAGACTGGAGATGGGTGGGTGATGCAAACAGAGGAATTTCAATGGATACAAACAAGTTTTCCTCAGCATCCCTCCCCCACCCAAAATTATTGCATGGCAAATACGTCTTTGGATGGGGGAACTGGTTGGATAATAACAGCAATCACGAGGAACCAAAATGGACTGACAAGACCAGAGTCAGGCTAAACACTTAATGGTACAAATTTGCTCGCATCAATAACTCATAATTCTGGGTATACATAATATCAGTAAATCTCATGGTGCACACACATCCATACATGTGCATAAACAGATGCACCAAAATACTACAACATACACACACACATAAATATATATATATACTGGTAGGAGAAACACTTACATTGTAGAACGTGGTGACAGATCCATTGAGAGAGCTGCGAAGGTATAAAACTCCCGACAATGGGTTGAGGTAGAAGATGCGGTCAATGTTTATTGTATTTGACGCTGTGATCGAGTACAAAACCTGGTCCTGCACACAGCAGAGTATACATGTGTGACATACAGCATTGCCTCAATCATTAAATAGTGAAACACAGATCATTCTTTTAATCAGTATGATGGCATTCAAAATGTTCTTTCACTCATTTCATAGACAAATAATCAGCATTCTCTAAATCCCGACAATGACACACAAAGATCACTACAAATCCACAAATGCACAGATACATTTTTTTCATTCATTACAGTACAAGAAGGACACACAATGTTTTCTCAATCATCTCCACACCGTCTTCAGATCATTACAACATGAGAAAAGAGAACAAAGAATAGTAACCCTGGTTCTGAGTAACAAGATTCAAGATCTACTCCTACAGGGAACTCCATCAGCTGCATAAAGCCAAGCCAGCATGCCTCACCCCATCAGAATCCGGAGCAGTGAGGTTGAGCACCAAGTCCAGCAATGGGTGGTATTCTGATATCGTCACCTTGTAGATGTCTTCCGTGAACACTGGACTGTTCAGGTTACGGACAATGAAGACGGTGCCACTACAGATAATGGCACCATCAGGTGTGCTGGGGTCATACACTTTGACCTGTACCTGTGGTTTGACAGAAGCCCCAGGTGGTAAGAAAGGTCAGCGTTGTCAGACACCATGAGGTCAGAGCAAGTCTGATTTATTATTACACAGACACTGTGACCTTAGATCAATCTTCTTGTTACACAACATGAGGTCAAAACAGGTCAGTCTTGTTATACAGTGTGAGGTCAGGACAGGTCAAGGGAAAATCTGTTAACAGAAATGCCAAGTCAAGTAGACATGAGAAATTTAGCCTTAGAGAAAAAGATCCTGGAGCAAAAATTGTCTGGCACTGTTGTCTAATGTAAATTTGATAAGACTGTGAACAACAATTAATGATGAAAGCTGCTGTCTTGTGGAAATAAGATAAAACAGTGAACATCAACTCACCAGCACTGATGTCTCCATGTCATCACGAATAAGCTCAGCCAGGGTTATGATGCCAGTGTTCTGGTCAATATTGAGGGCAATTGAGTTGGGGTAAACAAGCTCATATCGAAGGCCAACCTGTGTGCAGAAACAAACAGTAAACAGATATGCATATACCCCCCCCCCCCACACACACACACAGAAACCATTTGCCCAGGCACAGCCATGCATGTGTACATACATGGATAGATGGAATGCCTGAAAATACCCCTAAATCTTTCATGGATTTTATACCTTCAGCCAACTCTTATCTTTGTGCTCTGCCACTGCATCAACTAGTTCAACCACTCATCGCGAACATGGAGGGATTGCTGCCAGCCCATACCCGCCCCCCCCACCCCCACTTCACACACCTGTGCATGCCACAACAACAAAATTTGGCATTGTTTGCAACAACTCTAGGTAGCTCTGGTCACTCCCCTGTAATATTCAAATTATAACAATTGTGTCAATAATTTATTGTAATTTCCAACACAAATATTTCCAGAAAATACCAATATAGCTACTTGGGTGCATAATCATCTATGATTCAGAACAACATACGGATGATGTCCCTGTAGTCTGAGCCCGAATTTGCAGTACAGGGGAGCCTATGGTAGCATTTTCATAGATGGTGTTAGCGAAGTTGGTAGAAGCACATGTTGGGCGAGCGATGACTCTGTTGATGTTGACAGTAACTGTTGTGTTGGCGCACTTCTGAGGCCGGCCATTGTCACAGGCTTCTACCAGCAGCTGCACGTGCACACACACACACACATTTAGTATCAAAACATACACCAGTCATTCAGTATCAAACACACTCCACAGTCAAACTGATTTCACCAGATTGCAATTGTAGTCACATGATCTATTTCACCTGGGTGAAATCCAATTTTGTCAAGGCATGACTTACACCAAGGGTTAGTAATATAGCAAATTGGTAATTAAATGAAACATGACTGTCGTTTGGAATAAAACCCCTCTGTGGAGAACAAGAATTTCCTCAGACACCAGTTAGTCTGCACAATGGGTGTTTCCCTGTGAAATCATGCAGAACAAGAGTTTCCTCAGATGCTAGTGGGTCTGTGCGATGCAGGTTTCCCTGTGAAATCAAAATTAAGAACAAACTCAGGAAATGAAAACAAAACAAACCACAAAGGAGTTGATGTTGTTTGTTTTCACTGATCTTGCCAGCAGCAGGTTGCCAGTACCCACGTCCATCAAGAAATACTGAGATGGCCCAGCACTCAGGTCGCGCTGGTACTGCTCATCCACGATTCGGTAGGAAATGATATCCTAAAAGACAGGAACGAAATCAATGGATCTGTCTACTGTCTGGACTTGCTTTTCTTTGTTTACAAAAATTCCAGTTCCTGTAACAATATGCGTGTCAGGCAGTAGGTAGCAGGTAGGTTAGTGAGGGGCATACAGTACAGGCTAGAAGAGGACATTCCATCCAAGACGGATCCATGGAGTGTTGAAGAAAACAGTGGTGCATGTCTTGGTGTGGTGCTGTGGGATTAAGACGTGACAACGTTACATGTCGCCTTCGTGGGGCCATGACAGTGTGTAATGCTACATTCCTTTCTGTTGAAAATTCTCAAAATAGCAGACAACATCCCAAATCACTCACCCTTACAGTAACACGCTGCTTATCACTGATTTAAAATGCTTTGGGTACAACATGATTTACTCATTTACAATGTATGTATGTCTGAGTAGATGCATGCTCTCGGACAGAGATACAGCTCCTGTGTAATGCTTTATACCCACAGAAACTGGGTCCCATGCTGCTCGTCTTGCCAGCTACAGAGGAATGATGATCCACACAGTTGATGATTGTGACTTTATCGAGTCAGTTTTGCCATCCCTACAGCCTACTTTCAGATGTTTAATGGAAAACAAATGATTTTCTTGCCTTGACGTTTAGAAGGGAGATAATCCACTGATGGATACTTTACTGATGACTGTTAGCTGAATGGACAGTTGAGCAAGTGTGTATATATATGAATGCCCTTCTGCACATGCACATATCCACACATTCACACACACATAAATGCACATCCATGCAAGCATGCACATGCACACACACACACACACTAGCTGTGCTCAGGCATCAACCAACCAACTTTCCCCATGTTTTTACAACTAGGGTCAGATACACCGTGTCAAAACGTCAGAAACATTTAGTTGATTGTGCTGCAGGCTGGTGCCAAAATACGATGTCACAACCAGCTGGCTTGTGTTTTGGTTAGCACAGCACTGCAAGACTTTACATCTCTCCCTCTCTCTCTCTCACACACACCCTGTCATAGCACTGCAAGAAGACTTTACATCTCTCCCTCCCTCACACACACACACACACCCTACTGTCACAGCACTGCAAGAAGACTTTACATCTCTCCCTCTCTCTCTCTCACACACACACCCTGTCATAGCACTGCAAGAAGACTTTACATCTCTCCCTCACACACACACACACACCCTGCTGTCATGAGACAGCAGACTCTAGGGCTATTCCCATGACAGGTAGACTGTTTATCTGTAGCTGGCTACTGGAATTGACGATACATCTGTGAAACAGTTTGTCTTGCCCATTTCCAGATGCAGAGTGCAAGATTTTCACTTGTTCATCATTATCAAGAAAAAATTCAGAAACACAAGGCTTTGGAAGTGAGAAGACACTCACGCCAGGGTCAACATCCGTAGCACTGATGTTAAGAATGCTGCTGACATAGGCTTGATCTTCAGGAATGGTAACTGTGTAATTCCCAGCATTCCAGCGAGGTTGGTTGGGGTTGCGTATGACCTCAATAGTGCACACTACAGAATTCTGACGGCGGTCAGGCCTCAGTGTGTCATAGGCAACGACTCGAAGCTGCAATTCAAGGCAGATGTGACAATGTCAGCTTCACAGTCAAGGTGGTGACAACTGGCTTTAAAAGAGAATGCTCCTGACATGTGCCAGAGATGAACATAAAACTCAAAGCACACAAAAAAGATTTTACTGCTTGTATTTTTTGTCCCGAAGAAAGGATAAAGGATAAAGGATAAAGGATAATGGATAAAGGATAATGCCCAAACATGCGGACTGTGTGCAGTGCTGCAGCTAGTCTCAGTGTATTTGTTCTTATCATGTGTTTGTTTGCAGGCACTGATCACTGTCTGTACACACACACACACACACATATGCATATGAAAATGCTGTGCTGCTCAGTGCTGTGAAATGCAGACAACATAGTGTGCTGGACCAAAATGCACATCATTTCTGTCAGCAAAAATAAATCAGGTGTTGTCCTGCATTTAGTAGTACACATTTCTACAGACTGCAAAGCAAACCACTCACATAATATGTTGTGTCACCAAATGTCTGGCTGCGCAGATTAAGCTGTGTTGTGACCACGCCTGTCTGGCTGTTGACAGCAAAGATGGACGGCGCTGGGTAGTCTCCAGACACTCGGTACAGTATTACGCCCTGCAATCAGAAGCCCATTCCCCAGGGAAATGCAAGTTATAGGTGTTGAAGAAAACCCACAACTGTTTCACCTTTTCAAGAACACCCCTCCTGTCCATATTCTCAGCAACATTGCTTTGTTACATTTTCTAATAATCGCATTAACACATATCACCCCATGTTTGCCAATGGTACAGTTCATGAATACAAGCCTATATTCAAAACAGACCATGCCACACCTCTCCTCCGCACTCTGCACTGGCTCCCCATTCAGGCTCGCATCGACTACAAGTTGTCTACTCTCTGTTTCAATTTCTTCACCGGTGCATGCCCCAGCTACTTTTCAGAACTTCTTACAATCTACACTCCAGTGAGACAGTTCCGCTCCTCTTTAGACGATCGCATTCTCTCAGTACCTTGCATCAGGACAAAAACATATGGACAGCGCATGTTCACCTTCTCGGCATCCACCCAATGGAACTCGCTTCCCCACAACATTCGCCACTCCCCATCACTACAGCCTTTCAAACGTAACTTAAAAACTTTTCTTTTCCGCAAGTACCTTGACTGACGTCCCGATTGCCTGTCTGCATTAACCTACAACTTTCTCTGTTCATCGTCTCTTATGATACTTTTCTACCCACCTGTGACTGAAGGACGATCTGTTTCCCAACCTGTGTTTCGTTCATCTCTCCGTGTGTTTGTTGCGTTCATCTCTCCCTCTCTCTGTGTGTGTGTGTGTGTGTTTCGTTATTTTCACTATGTGCCTCATCCGCGCGAAGTGTGCATGTAATGTGTTCTCGCGCGTTACAAATTCCACATTTATTATTATTTATTCAAAACCACAATATATCATTACACCATACTGGCTGCAGTGACCATGGAAACACTGTCAGATCTTCATCAAAGACACACCCCATCTCCATGTTTTTCTCCACGATGATCGTAAACAAGACGTTGTGCAATGCACCACTTACAGCAGTCTTGTTGTCGGTGCTGCTGATTCTGAAGGGCAAAGGAGAACCAATGGGAATGTTCTCACTGATCTGCGCACCGCATGGGTTGGGCTGGATGACTGGCACACCAGGGTAACGATTCACTGTGATGAAGACATCTACAGTTCCTGACTTGGGTTGAACACCACTGTCTGTTCCAATCACTACCAACTGGAACAAAATGACAGGGAACATTTTTCATGCTTTTTCAAAACCATGGTAAGTGGCATTTATGTTTTGGACAAACGGTGTTTACGTTTTGATTAAAAACAATGTTGTCGGCTGTGTGCGGGGATGTACTGAAATGACGTGCAACTGGTGTGCTTCTGTACACCCCACCCCCCACACACACAGCCAACAACATGAGGGTCTGTGGTATCTGGAAAATGAAGGGCGACTCCATTGACCGCAAGAATATGGAGTCCTACTTCATTACCCATTTCGGTACCATGGTACCCACAGGTCTCCTCCTTTCCCTCTTACCCCCTCATCCCCCAAAAAACATGTAGATTGTCTTTGTCTTGTTCTAGCTTGGTTCACTTCCATTGTTTTTAATCCGATGACGGGGTAGTGTCCCGAAACATGTAGATTGTCTTCGTCTTTGTCCTTTTCTAGCTTGGTCCCGTTCCCTTGTTTTATATTTAATTTGGACTTTCCCCCAAGCGGCAGTCACTTGTTTTTCTTTCTTTATGTTTTGGACAAACGGTGTTTATGTTTTGGAAAAACGGTGTTTATGTTTTGGAAAAACGGTGTTTATGTTTTGGAGAAACAGTATAGAATATCACAACTTGCTTCCACTCCCCACACTAATCACACTGGGATACTGGACAAGGTTGTCATCTGTATTGTGCACAATGTCTTCAATGTAATGCTCTGTGTGACCACTTCATACAGAATGTGATCTTTGCTTCACGTCAGCACATTACCCATTCATATAGAATACAGCCTTGGCTCTACCACCCGGTGCAGATGCCACCTGCTTTGGATTTTGAAAGGCGTGCACTGAGTAATGAGTTGCTACGCAATTTTTCAGCCTAGATCAGGAAACGTTACCTAGTGATAAACTAGTGCCTTGTAACATTTTTGGCTGCAAGCAGGTTTTGGCATCTCGGCCATACAGGCAGAGACACTTGCACCATGTCACACCTTGGGCTGCCAGGAGAGTTTGCTTTGATCATGCAGGTGTAGTGATGGTGGCCCAGTAGTGATATATAGGTAGGGGTTTGCAGTCATAATGCTGTGGAGGGACGTGTGGCAGAGGCAACAGTGTCTCTGTACATCAGGTTTTGAGAAATGTGTTTGTGTGGCAGGTTTTGAGACAGGTGTGAACTGCATGTAGGGTTACATAATATGTAGCTCTACTTTGTTAGTGTCGATGCCTCATTCACACGTGCAGATATAGTTTGCTGTTAGCATCAGTTCAGTAAGCACTGAAATCATGGAGGCCATCGGATACACTACACGGACTAGAATATACACGTATGTTCACGTATACTCCATAGCATTATGTTCAGAAAGTCAAAGTGAAATAAAATTTTTGGCCAACAGCATCATGTTCCCCCCACCCCCACCACTGCATACCTGATACAAGTCCTGAGTGAGACCATCCAGGTTGGATGACACGCGGATAGCTCCAGTCACAAGGTCCAGGGAAAAGCGAGCAAGGGCTTCAGCAGTCTGTGTTGCTGAATATCTAATTGTGTCCTAAAAATAGAAATTTGTTGCTGAATATGTCCTAAAAATAGAAATTTGTAGCTGAAAATAGAAACTTGTCGCATCAATGTTAAAATTCAATACATCACAAAAACTTAGGCCTATGCTAACAAATCCTTGGGACTGAATAAAATGAATTTCAACTGAGACACAAACACTCATTTAGAGTGCAGCCCTTAGATCCTTTGCATGAAACATACTGCTTCTCTGAGTGAGTTTGCTAAAGATATCTTTTGATGTCCAGACCACATTCAGTCATCCACAGCTTGTGCAAATAAAATAATTAAACAGGACATTCAGAAATTATGTTACAAATCTGCACAGTAATGTTCACCCTAACCCTTCATATCCCCATCCTAAGCCCCTCGAAAAAACCTCTGCATTTGTTTAAATTAAAAAACCCCAACTTATGGCTGGCTTATAACTATCCAGAGCTCGTGAAGTCAGTTGCTGGGAAAGAACATGTGGTACCAAAACACACTGACAAGGTCCGTGAACACCTACCACAACAAGGGGAGCCAATCAGCAATGAGATCTTAACTTGTACCTGAATAATGTCTTTAAAATGTTTCCTGACATGCACAGGCAACACTATAAGGCCATTTGGGACACTACAATGTGATGTAGTGATGTGATGATGCAATGATGTGGTGATGTGATGAGGTAATGTGATGCTGTTACCTGGGGGTTGCCGTCGGTAGCATTAACGATAGTGACGATGCTGCCTATCGGCAAAGTCTCCTCGATGGTAACCCTGATGGGGGATGGGAAGAAGACAGGTGGAAATTCATTCCTCAGGACAGAGATGGTCACAGTCGCCTCGGCTCTGTCGATGAGGTATTGGGAGTCGTAAGCCTGCACTCGCAGCTGCAATCAAATAAAAAGGCTGTTATTTACAAGGCATTCTTTTCCACCCACCTTCACCTCTACAGTTCTCTCTAATTACAGTTTCTGACACAAGCTGTGAGTCAGCTTTCTCCTCATGTAGTTTCCAGGATGAAATTATTGCCCAGCATCTGCTTCCAATTTAGCAGACATGCAATGCAGTGACGTATGTCAACCAAGGATAAAAGACTGCTGTCCACTCAGTTTCCAATGTGCTCTGGAGGTCTAACAGCCATACAGTTTGAAAGCATGCACTGATGGCAGCACCAGTCTCATCTTCATCTGCATTTCCGCAATATGATGTGCTGCATAGCACATCTAGCTGTGTGGCAACTTGTGTTCTCTGTGTTTAACATCTTACAGACAATATGCTAAGCCCTTTGTGGAGGAAATCATCAATCATTTAAGGTTATTTTGAAACATATATACTTCTGTGTCGTCAAAAGAGCCTATCACAGTGTTTCCAAGGTAACCTTTTATTTTTAACATAGTCTGGGGAGCGACCAGTAAGTCATACCCTTTTGCATCGCTTGCTTGGTGTGGGCCCCTAACACATTCTCAGATCTTCTACAGATATCAGAATGGTTACTAAATACTGAAAAACAGCATTTTAACACCTAGAATGATTGTGCAGATCTTTGTGCAGGATTGTGCAGAGGTACTAGCACATTCTGTAAACATAGCAGTACTATGTACATTTGTACTGCAGAGGTACAGCATATACTAGGGCACTATGCAGACACAATACTACTGTGTGAATCTAAATGTACTGCTGATAGATCACTAGGGCATTCTGTAAACACAGGAGTACTGTGTTCATCTGAATGTACTGCAGGCAGAGGAACTAGCATGTTTCAAAACAAAGCAGATTTTATGTACGTATTTTGTGAAAACACCTCAGTTTGTTGAGGTATAGCAGACCAGTGTTTTTGTGATCTGCACTCTCATCTGTTGGCAAGATGTCACCCTGACTGCAGTTGTCCACTGCGGTCTTCCCTTTACTGGGGAATCGGGTCCAAGTCATTGTCCACTGCGGTCTTCCCTTTACTGGGGAATCGGGTCCAAGTCATTGTCCACTGCGATCTTCCCTTTA
>SMGT01007052.1:4416-17048 GCA_004794575.1 Lanistes nyassanus
TCGACAAAGAGTCGTATTCATGGTCGTTGGTTAAGCCTAAACCGAGCGCGATCACGTGACTAGCCATCAGTTAGCGACCTTTGTTGGCCAATGGGAACGATGCTTGGTCACGTGGTCACGATCGGTTCCAACGGCCATGAATACAGCTCAAGCTGTTCCACGTGCAGTTAGCATTATATTAGTACTTTATCAGACCGTAACTTAGCCGCGACCCACATCAATAAATCGTCTTCCTGTTTAATATCTCACATTTCCTTTTATCGGCGTGTTCAGTTTCTTAAAATCTCCAGGCTCATTTCAGAAACTGAAACTCTCTGATGTGGTCGAAACAGCAGCGTCCTGTAATCGTACATGAATTTAAGGCTTATCGTGGGATGGAATTTTTATAAGCTCTCAGCTCAGGAATTCTCTTCATGTTATAAATCACGACGAGCGTGTTTATGCCAGCGGATTTGTGGTTCATGCAGCCTTGATGTACTCGTGGCAAATCGATCAAAGCAGACAGATAAATACGAATTTGATTCGCTCAGCATGCATGAAGCGTTCCAAGCAGACGCACCTTGCAAACGGAGAAAGAAAACAGGCAAGTTTGTTAAAAAAGAGAACGAATGAAGCAACGTGTGACATGACCTGATACTGCCGAATATAGCGCGCGCGTGCGTGCGTGTATGTGTGTGTGAGGGAGAGGGAGTGAGTGAGTGTGTGAGAGGGAGACTGTGTGTGAGAGAGAGAGAGAGTGTGTGTGTGTGTGAGAGGAAGACGGTGTGTGTGAGAGAGAGAGAGAGAGAAAGGAGAGAACTGCGTCTTCGCGACCGATCTAAACAAACGCGAATAACTTCATGCTGAGCTTACCTGTGCACGAATCGAATGAAGTGAACCTACCTATGCTACTACCGTCCGCGCTTGTTTGCTAGCAGAATGACAATGCAGTACGGATCAAAGGCAATCGATTGTCCTCGTCTTCTATCATTTATTGAATGGCCCACCTGAAGAATCGACCAGTGAGGCTAGACAAGGACAACACAAAAGAGATTCTACTTCGAAAAAACGCTGCACAGGCTGACGATGATCTCGATTGTTTTTCAGATCCGGTCTGACAACGGGCTCCTGTTTTTACACACTACTAAGGCACACCAGGAGCTCCGAGTGACGTGAACAGTTCACTTAAAGACAATTGTTCTCTATATGAAAGCCTTTGACAACGTCCCACTTCCGTCGTTTATTATCGACTCTTTTACTATTACATTTTCATACCTACCTATCCCCAAACAGACTGCGGTACTTTCAACCAGACTTTGGTGGATTTTATTTTTAAAAAGTTGGTAGCCGTATTTGTCCTATTCAGCAAGCCTGGCGTACAAAAAAATTGAGACAAACTGTGCAGATACGAAGGTCTGCTTTTGAGACCAAAGGAGTCATTCTGAACAAGCACCTGTCCCTGCTTTCCCGAAAGAGAACGTTTCCACGTAACAGATAATTGCTGCTCATCCACATCAACAGACACGAGCCGGTATTACTGTTATTTTAGTGTGTCCTAATTCTATTATTTCTTTAAGAAAGATAAATAGAAATATTGTAAATCGGGTTGATGCAGAGTAAAAACTATTATCTCCACTGCCCTCGAATTCTTCTTTTGCTCCCATTTCTCCTCCGAGTTTCTGAGTTCCTCATCATGCATAAAATCATTCGCATGCCGTCTACCTCCCCAACAGCTTTTGCAGTCAAACAAACGCGCGCTCGTGCATGTTCGCTCTCATCGACTCATTCGCGGCAACACTCTTGCAATCCTCTTACAAAACTTCTGGTAAGCCTCTCTCATTGTGCACAATGACGTTTTATGCGAGCATAACAAAAGCGGCGCAACCAATACACCAGAAAGCCTGTGTGCCACACAGAAGAATTATGTAACCTTATCCTCCGACTGTATGGCACGTCGTCTGTCGTTTAACACAGCGATAACCCGTGTTGACACCCTCAGACTCGTGACAAAAGGTGAGCCAAGCAGCGCTCGTTCGGTCAATAATGGCGTTTCCATTCAGCTGTCATTTCCTTCCAATGTGATCGCGTCAGTAAACAATCCATCAAAAACGCCTTGAGGTTCATTTAATTCCTGACCACCATGTCGGTGATAAGGCTACACCGCGAAGGCCAAAGATCGTCTGCCTCCACACGCTTCACACGCCTGTATCGCGGTAATCTGATATTAATTCCCAAGCGTCGCTTCGTAGCACCGCTCGCAGACTAACTAGGGCTCATCTGTGACAACCGTCATTCAGTGATAAGGCTAAACCAAACCCAGGTTGGTTCAGTTCCGTACACTTCACACCTGTACACCGTATATCACACAGTGTATACCACTAGTAAAGTGATATTATTTTCCATTTCTTTTCTAACGCCCCTTCAAAAACAACAACAAAAAAACCTAGGGCTTATTCGAACCGACAGTAGTTAAAGACTGGAAAGATCAGGTTGGTTCAGTTCAGTTCAGTTCAGCCATAGGCTGTTGTTTTCCACTTGCGTCTACAACATGTCACTCAACGATTGCTCAGTTAAACTTCAGTCTGCACCTGGTCATGCGCGCGTTGCAAAGTCTCGGCACAGCCTAGTCTACCTGTACTGCCGAGGACAACGAGCCAGGTAACACCCGAATGAAGCGGTAGCTCGGGCGAATCCCAACGCCATGTGTAATTAGGAGTGGCAGGCCTTCGTTCGTCGTCGACCCCCAGGTGTGCTTTAGGACGCGAGAAAACGTGGAAATATCAGGTACTCTGGTGTCCGGAGATAGCTAAACGGAGGTGGCCGATGAGAGACATCAGCTGCAGGTAATACGTAGTGCCTCTGATCCTACGAGTGACGTCAATACAGGTCGAGTTGAGCAGGATTGTTTTACTTTACTCAGAGCTCGACTGAACACCGCTGGCTATCGTCTTTCTTGTCTGGTCATGTCAGTTTTAACTGTTGATATGAACACCGGGTCATAACTTCTATACTCAGTTTCACTTACTGGTACATTAGAACGTCTAACAGCTTTCATGAAATTATCGCTAATTAAATCAACCACTGATTTTTAAAAAAACTAAACCCTGTTTGAGCTAAGAAAAGCGTGTATGACACATTTAAAAAAAAACAAGAAGATTAGTTCCGACAGGTGATAACAGAGGACAACTGTCAGCTGTGTGATGCCATGACATGGACTCCGTCTGCTCATAGTTTGTCTGCTTGCCTGCCAATCTAGATGTTGTACGTGTAGAAGCCTGCTGCACGAGCAGTCAGCCCAACAATCATGGAACGCGCAGTCAACACGACCATGCGCGCGCGCAAGGTTCTCTACGACGACCACACCCATGTCTTCTTTGTGGAATCCCGGGTGGAGGCCCTGGAGAGGCAGGTGGCCACCCGAGCCAAACTGACAGATGTTCTTAACCGCTCGCACGCCACTCGCCTGAATTACTTGAAGAAAAAGGTAAGGACACACACAGAAGCGGGTGTAGTTCCATGAACAATGCTGACTCCTACCTCTCTATTATTTTGTGATATGTTTTACTCAGGCACTTGACTGCACAGGATGTTTCAAAAGTGCTGATATTTATTAAGTAATAAAATGACAAATGTTACAGAGACTGAGCCAACGCCCGTGGTCATTAACTTACTGGTATTCGATTTTGATACTTCTTTCTGTGAAGTCACGACTTCTGGACATTCAGCTGTCAATGGTTACGAACCCCGCTTAAGAGCGCTTTTCTCGGTGAAACCGTGAAAAATACCGAACTGCCAAGCATTTCTGGCAAATATTTTCCATCTTCACATACTACTTTACATGCTGCATGATACCGAAATGTCTTCTGTATGCACTGGATCAGTTCTGAAGAAAAAAATTATAATTTGTAATAATGTTTGGGAGCAGGATGTCTTCATCGGTTTGCTTTGGCCGGCCTGAAAGAGAAGAATTAGCTTTAAAATTGCTTGCTTTCTGCTATAGGTAATTGAATTTAGTTTTTGATGGACTGAAGTCTGACGCATGTCGTCCGGGATGGAGTACTGACATTTTTGTTCTGGGCTGTTGTCCGAAGAAAAAGTGAAAAATAAAAGCTGGATCGGAGAGTAAGGCGTTCGCTTATCGATGCTAACTGATCTTGACATTAAACACTGCTGTTACTTTTCATTTATACACGGAGGCAATTACAATATTAACTGTGGATGGCAGGGGTGGCCAACTTGCGGCCCTCAATACCTCATGTGGACCGCACAGGCCTTTAGGGTCTTTAGAAATACAATATTCTTCCTACTTCATTACAGTTTTTGACAAAATTTAAAGTACAAAAACTAAAGTCGAAAATTGAAATAGATCAGAGCACTAAAATATTAGGCTGCATGTCGACAAGGGATCAAGTATTCAAGATTCAAACTGACAAAAGACATACAAGTCTCACATTGTTGAAAAGCGAGTCTCCCAAATACATGTGCACCGGTCTGTCGCAGTTTGTCGCAAAATTCTGTGGCAAAAGTGGATCGCTGTGTCGGAAACTAATGTGGCAAAGAACTGACAGGTAAAAAATTCCCACTAATTAGGGTGAGCATCAGTTATTTTCTTTCTACTTTTAGAGCGGGATTTCTCGTGAGTATACATTTCTATACAGCACAAACACCCAGTAAATTATCCTACTTACCTCGCCAGGTGAAAAGAAAATCCGCGCCCGCCCCGCGACACACACACACACACACGCGTGCGCCCTGCGGATGTTTAATGGGGTGGACTCCCCCACCACCAGCAGATGAGAGAGAGGGGGGGGAGAGAGGGGTGAACGTTATATTATGACTTTGTCAGCGATTAGAAATGGCCAAGTTACATTCGACCAGTCCTTACTGATGCCCAGGTGTATACTGATTTTTATCGGTTTCTTGCCCCCCCCCCCCAAGAGAACCATGATCCCTCCCCCCATAAACTCCGAAGTGGCCCGCTATTCCAAAAAAGGTTGGCCACCCCTGGTGTACGGAATCGCGTTCCTCTAAGTCTAAGCTACCGTCACGAGTTCATTACGACGTGTGGCTCGAGACTCTTATCAGTTTATGCTGAACGTTTCGCCATTATCGCAGCGATTCACAGTAGCCTTTACCACAACGGCTACCAGTGCTGGTTATACTATGTATTTGGTTGTCAGGCCCCGTGTGCAAGAAACCTGAAAACGTTACTTATTCCAGAATAGCCGCCATGACCAAAAAACAACTCCTTGAATTTCCCATTCACGAAAACCGAATAGTTTTTCCCCGTCGTTATTCGGTAATAAGCAGCCAGGGGCGAATAGCTTATTCCAAGTTCGCAGAAACAGCATTTTTTGAGACAGAAAAAAAAGCCGCCATTCAGGAATAAATTTAGTACTGTTTACATGCATACGGGTCCAGATTATTGTGTGGGGGGAGGGGAGGGTGTGTGAGAGAGAGAGAGAGAGAGGAGTGTGTTTGGAGAACATGTGATGTGTATACAATCAAAAGAGAACACCTTTGGGTCTAGCTTTTTAGATATGCTATATATTCAATAATTTTGTCGTTTACTTGTGGTATGTGCGTGGGAGGGGGGAATTTATTCTTCCGAATGTTTTATTATTATTATTTTAGGACGCTTGAACTTTTGATTGCAAAATGTTGTTTCTAAAGCTGAGCTCGGCGGTCAAGCCTTTTACCGCGATCCCAGATTGGCTGATTCGGGACCAACGTTCGAAACAGCTCAGTCTGGGCTCGCGATAGGCTCAGCCGCTAGAGAACCCCCCCCCCCCCCCCAGCACCTGGTGACGGTCAGGCCACCCATCCCCAACTCCTCTGACGTTTTGACTCTGACAGGTGGACACCGAGCAGGACATCTTCGAAAAGAAGAACGAACGCGAGGTGACCTTTCACCGCGACCAGCTGAAGGATCACGTGGCTCACTTGCACGTGCTGCACGACGTGGCGAGGGCAAAGATGGCCGAAGCCTTGCGCGCGGGGCGACGCGACAGTCACCTGGGCACCTACGGCGTGGGCGCCGGCCGGCCCGACTTACTGCCGCAAATAGAGAGCTCCATCCGCGACAACTCGCCCTCGGCCTGCAGGAGGAAGAAGTCCCGCCGAATACAGAGCCGGAGGAGGGCCGTGCAGGTCTTCGACCGGACGCAGTCTACCTCGGCGCTCCTCAGAATGAGGTCTCAGGTTGGTGACTCCTGGACGATTCTAGGCCCAGCCGATCCCTCCACACCCTCCGGTATTCTCATCTCCTATCCATACAGTTACACCCCCACAGCTATACCCCCACCCCACTCCCTTCCACACACACACACACATTCTCACATTCGTGCTTTCATATGTAGGTTAGGTTAGTCATCCATGCCGGGCACTAGGGACACCTTCATTATTGTCACGGCGACAATTTGAAATTGTAGGTTTGCGTAAATCAGAACTGAAGCACTTGGAATTTATGCAAAATACATGCACATTCCCCCTCCCCCCATTTTGCCTAAATGTGTAATCTCGGTCAGTATGTAATAATTTATAGCAATAATCTATAATACTTTTTAAGACTTTCCTCCCGTCCATCGTGCATGACCAGCGTCTTTGTCAGCTAAGTGATTATATATTTTATTCTGTGTCTGTGCCGTCCTGAAGAAAGGGGCGTGTCACGAAATGCCGAGTTCCTGTCTAAATCTCGCTTGGTCAAGTTTTCTTTGTTGTACCTTTACAATACTTGGAAAACAATGAAGGAATTACTTCAGCTATTCGCAAAACAGCACCAACAAGATGTTCTTTAAGTAAACATTGGATCAGATTTTCAACGCGGGCACAAGATTAGAGAAGCATATCATAGTTAAATTTATGTGCAGTCTAAACTGACTACAGTGGTACTACCTCCTGACAACGCTTTAAGTGTAGTCGGACAGTGCGAGGCCGCCATAATTATAGCTTTTCCTCGTCGAATGATCTAATGCAGCATCCTTCACACCCTCCTGTCCGCAGATCAAGAGCCGGCCCGCGTCAGACTCGATCCCCCGTGTGCCCAGGCGACTTCCTCTGCCACCTATCGCTGTGCAAAGGTCACAGAAAAGCGCAGCAAACGCTGTGGAGACGATATTCCAAGGAGCTCGGACGCTGCTGCATGGTTCAGGCCACGACGTATTCGACGCAAGTCGACAAGACAGAGGATTTGAACCAATGAACAGCGTTTTCATTACTCAAGAACATCCCTAACCTTTGACAGTTACAAACTGGACCTCATGGGAACATTACATTCAGATTGGCAAATATGATGGTGACTGTAATACCGCGGATTTCCGAACAAAAATTTTTTTTTAATGTGAAAGCTCTTTTTTCCCCAAGGCACAAGAACAATGACACCTACTTTGGACCCTGCCTATTTCTTACACATTAAGAAATTGCTGGTCTTGGGGCGACAGCGAGCAGTACGTGCTGGCACGTGTAAAAATCTTCGTGACATCAAGTGATCCTGGAGTGCACTTTCGATAAGGGTCTTGTATTGCAGGTGTTGGGACGCGAGAGAAGCAGCTTGGAACGTTCTGATTTACCGAAGTGTTCCTTGGGTCGAAAATATTTGCTCTCGTTATGGACGTATATTGAGTTGTTTCACTCTGTTGTTTTGTTTTGGGGAGGTGGGGAGTTTGTATCCTACTAAAAATCTGCACATGTAAATATGACTACGAACTCGTGTTACCCATGGCAACCTAATGGAAATATCTATGCATAGTATAACGCATATTCTCGTATGCATACATTAATAACTATAATATACTACCCTGTGAATTCTAAACATAACTTCCCATGGAGTAAAACATGAACAAAACTGTTCTTGAGAATGAAAAGTCTAAACTGTATCCGAGTATGTCGGCTAGTTAACATGATCCTAAACTTTTTCGCAGGTCGTCAGTGCTTTTAATATTATCACTCAAGCACAATACCGACCAAACTTTTCAAAAATTCCGAATGGGGACAACTGGGAGATTAAAAAATATAAATGTATTCGAGATTCCTCTTGCATTACTGAATATCTAAAGGTATCACAAATTCTGGCAGAAAAAAGGTTTGGGGTTTAAAATCTGCCTTCGTTGATAAACCAGCGACTTCTTTCACTATGAATTCTGGGTTTCTTAAAGACTAGTCCGAGGTTTGTGGCGAAATGTGGAAAGCGTGGGCAAAAGGAGACTGCGTTACTGCGGCTGTTTGCCGACAAGTCGCAGCAAAACGCCAACAGCAAGTTACGAGCATTTTGTTCGTTTTAGCTCCTTTCTACGTGTCCACAGAATCTCTTCACAACTTACGTACGAAAGGAAAACACCTGCACAGATGTCCCCGGCGCACTTGAGTAAAACTGTGCAGTCACGTATATCGTATATATATTTCTACGGTGGAGTCTAGATTTGCTGACTTCCTGCATGCACGACCCCGTGAAAAACGCTTCTAGTTCGAGATAATCGCTAACAAGGGCTCTTGCACTTACGTTTGTACCTGACAGGGTTGTCCCCAGCACTCCCGTGCAGTGCGCTCTGTTCATTGTTCGTGAGCCCTCACAGTTCAGTGTAAGCCTTCATTGCCGCACTTTCCAAAATGCACGCCCTATGTTGAAGAAAATTCCCTAGCTTGCAGGGGCTTAGATAGCTCAGTCGGTAAAGGTGCGGACTAGCAGGTGTAAGGTTGCCGTTTCGAATCCTGGTGTGGCCAAGGATTATTTCAAGTTACATATTGTGCAGACTCCATTCCATGCACATTAAACTGCCTGTCTGCATTGGCCATCTTACTGCAGCTATCAATCTGGTGGTTCTTTCAATGCATAGCTTAGTAATAGGACCCCACCCCCATAGTCCACCGTCCGGATATGCACCATCTTCGGCAGGACGTTAAGCAACCAACAACCAACTCGTGTGTATTGCTCAATCCACGTTTCGATTTTTCATCGCGCATGTGCTGCCCAATTAGATGTGGGGTAGAACGGCCTTCTTTCTCAATGTTCATGAGCCAACAGCTTATATAATTAATAAAATTCTGATCAGCTTAATTCAAAACCAGACACTAAATGAATGCCATACAATTATGAAGAAACTCAAGAAAGTCAAAAAAGAAAGAAAGGCGGGAAGGAAGGAAAGACGGAAGAAAGAAAAGTGCACACATCAGCTGCAAGGCAACTTCAGATTCCCGTCTCCCCAAGAAAATAAGCCACCACCCTATGTAACAACTGTGATAATAAAATGTCAGATCAAAAACAGAGAACACTAGAAACTAAACTATATTTTAAGTCATGTTAGAGGAGTTCTTTTAAATAAACCAGGATAAAAATGTAGACTGGTAACACAATATCTTGAAATTTTTATTTTGGTCTTTTCTTGATTCAGCTAGATAAGAATATGGCACTTGGTAACTTAACATGCACATAAACTGGTAAGAAATCACAAGATTCCATTTTGAGCATCAGAGCACTTTCTGGCTCTCAATACACGATGCACTGGTCTCAAAGGATTCTGCAACTGGGAATCTTTTTCTCTAGTATCGTGCAAACAATGTTCTGGCAAACAATTCGCTAGAAACGAATCTCCACTTGATGTCACATCGTAGAAGACCTCCCCCACACCACCCTCCAAAGACTTCCTTCTTCTGGCACATTTCCTTGGCATTCCGCGGACTTTCGTCGTCTTGCTGACATGTTGCAAACCACAGGCTCCCTCTGGACCTAAAACTTTTTCTTCCACCGATTTCTTTTTTGCAGTAGAATTTTCATCCCCCAAAGGCAAGGCACTGGCAGAATATTCTACATCATCACAAATCTTACTCGCCGAGTCTTTACTACGTTTTCTTTTCTTTCTCAGATTCCGTGAAATGTTTGATGCAACTGGTTCATGACTGGTCGCAGCATCTTCTCCAGATATGCTCTCTAATACTGATGACAATGTTTGTGTTCTGGCTTTATGTGGCAAGTAACTACATTCTTCTTGTGAAGAACTTGTTGCCCCAAGACTGAACACCTTGCATGTTCTGCTCGAAGACTTTACCTGACTTTCTGAAACGTCCGTCAAACTGTCAGTCCCCACCAAACTTTCGTCACATTTTTCATCCTGTGAAACTGAAAAGCTCACAGATTTCTTGAAAACAGGAATGCCTGAACAGCTTTCTTGAAGCTTTGGTTTCAGATCAGAGTTATTGTAAGCTGTTTTAACGTCCTTCAAACCTGTTCGAGCATCAAACTGAGGTGATGATTTTCCCTCTTTATATTTACTTAAAAAATCAGAACTTGGGTGTTCTGCTGCATCGTCATCATCCAAGCAAAACTGTCTACAAACATCAAGAGATGCAGCATGAGACAGTGAGTCAGAAATGTTGCCACCATCTCCATTCTCAAAAGACCTGTCTTTTAGATTCTTATAAGATGACTGATCCAAGTCTTCATTTCGCACAGCCTCACTCAACGCGGCACTTTCCTGCCAAGACACACCTCCTGTCATCCCACCATGCATCCTTTGACGAGCAGGTATTGTTGCCGCATCACTACATTTTCTGAATTGCCTGACAGGTCGACAGCACACGGACGTGTGATGGTCCCTCTCGGTTCCATTTTTGTGGTCATCATCCGGTGACCTGATTAAAGTCTGGGGCAGGGCACTTTCATGTGCAGAGCTTGTGCTTTCCTCTGAAAGATGTTCTTCAATGTCCACCCCTTGTGGCTCTAGTGCACTGGCTTGGGCAAAACCACAACTTTCCACACTATGCTCAAGGACCTTTTCCCAGCATGCCTCACTCACATCGGAAGCTACTTTAGATGATTCACCGGATGGCTTGGTACACTTCTTCCCGTCGTCTCCCTTCAAATGTGACAGATTCCTTTCCTCCAACTGACTGCTAGTTTCATCGACTCCATCCTTCTGAGCCAGAGAGACAGGCAGATGATTTCTGTCTTTCTTTGTCCTTGCCGCAGCCATTGCACTTTTGGTCTGCTCTATCAAAGACTTGAACTGTTTCTTATGCCGACGAGCTATTCGAGGAAAAGAAATAAAACAGGATCAGCAGGATACCACAAACTGTTTGCTGCAAAACCTGACAATCATATCTGAAGCCACTCATAAAGATCCTCTACTTCTCCGAGTAATTTATTCCAAAAAGCGTAAACAGTAAAAAGGAGCAAATAAAATATGGTCATCACAAGAATTCTCTATTTCTCAGAGTATTTTCTTATGGTGGAAAGCTTACAGAAAGCAGAGCCATGCAGAATGTGATCGCTACTCTGTTATGAAACCTAACATCCATTTCTCATCTCATCCGTAAGATGGACGTCTCTTTTCTTCTGATCCATTTCTTATACATAAACTTCACGTCCACGTTTTAGTTTTTTTTCTTTCTGGTAGGTGGAATAAACGTAGAATTTGGTGATCCAACTGCTTACCTTAAACGTGACATGCGAAGATTAAGGCATTCTGGAAAGGTCATCGCTACCAACTCCCTGGGCTAGTTATTTTTATAACACAAAATGTATAGCTTGTGATTTTTTTTTAAACTCACCATATAATTTCTGGGCCTTCTCAATCTCTAGTTGAGTGGAATTCTTAGGGAAGTGTAGGGTCTGCAATTTAAAAACAGTTCTGACATAAACATATTTCAACCAAACTCTTAGCATTTTAGCTGCAAGATATCACGATCTCGATTATCACCATCAAAAGCTGCAAAACCAATAGCTGTAAACAAATTCATAGTTTCATACCTAAAGAGTTACAAAAATACAGGCCTCACCAACAACCGGATATCTCTAGTATACTTTTGGTCTTTTCTTGATACAGTAACCTAGCAACCTACCATTTGACCAGCTGACAAGTCTTTTAAAGCCAGCTTCTTCTGCACCTGACGTTGTTCCTCAAACTCCTTTTTCAGGACAGAAACTGTGAAAAAACACTTTATGACTCCACTAAGTATGACAGGCTATCATGCTGTAAGGAGGACTTAGCGACATGCAGACAATTTTTTTATATTCCACAACTGGTGACAGGCTGAAAATAGGAGTAAAACAGGGACAGATAAAAGTCTTTCAGAAAAAAATTCTTTGCTTTGAAAATATTTTTTGGAAAAATGTTTATTCTCTTTGTCAGAAACATCTTAAACTACAGTGGGTTTTTTTTCTGGAGACAGGATCCCCTCTCCAGCTAAAGAGGGAAGTGTCTTTGAGTGCGTGTGTCTCCATGCACATATGCTCCTGCAAAAAACTGTGCGCGCATGCAAGCAGATGATGGCATCCCTGGTCTCTCAAGGGTTTTATACAAGAATCAGTTTAGAAGCTTACGGCATCTTCCCGATGGAGTGTTTAATAAAGTCATCTTGGGACAAGATTCACTCTGCAGCCATATCTTTACAACAGGTATGCAAACCAGCTGTATTAACAATATTTTTGTTATCTGTTATGATCTTTATGCCCTGTACACATTGTTGCTTCATCTTTCTCTCCTTGTCCTCTTTCTTAGTCACATTCCAGGAATTCCAGGGTTCATACAGAAAAGTGGCCACAAAAATCATGGAAATTTCCAGAAGCTTTCAGAACTTTTAAAATGTCAGAACTATTTAAACACTAATAATAATGATAGTAGTCTTACCAAAGATAAAGGGGGTTTCAAGCGATTTGAAGT
>SMGT01007052.1:17245-50231 GCA_004794575.1 Lanistes nyassanus
CTAAGGTAAAGAACTCCTACATTAGAAAGCTGATTCATTTCTTCACGAGTTGCTTCCCTTTTCTGTGTTTAAACTGCCGCGACTGGTTTCTGGTAATAACTTGAAAGATGTGTCTGTACATGTGGTCTGTCACTTGAGAAATGCTAGATTTACTCTTCAAATTGCTGAAGAGCAAAATGACATTGTTTCGCAAATTTACTATGATAAAGTGGATTAAGACAAGAGTATTTGTGCCTTAAAGACCCAAGAAAGTGATTACGAAGAGAAAAACGTGCCGGCATGTGTAGAAAAACAATGTCGTGACACTGTGTACAAGGAATGGCGAGGACTTTTTGATTTCTTCAACTTCAGTTGTGTTTCCATCAAAGGATTTTACAAATTATGGAGCAAGGTCCAAGACACACGGTAAGAAATGAGTTTTCTTTATTTATTGTAGTTCGATAATATGTTTAAATCATTTTTCTATTGTTTTGGTGGATTTTTTAATGAATTTTTGAAAAAAGGCTAAAAACCCTGCGGCCACGGGGACGGTTCGAGCTACGAAGGCTGCGTCACGATTGTGTTAATCAGATTCCATCTTTCCTTTGCTGCGACTGTTGATGGGTCCTACAAAAATTTGTGGGGACAAGCGCAGAAATCTATACAACAGTTTTTACGAGAAAATGTAATACCAAAGTCCATTTTTATAAGTATCTGTGTATACCCAACATGTTTAGAATATATGAAGGCATGTCTGAAATGTTGTCATCTGCTCGTTTCTCCGCCCATAATCACCATTTCATAAATTATGGTTAACTATCTGAAAGTTATCAATCTGTGTCTAAATTACTCTTTTAGAACGTTATAAAAAGCTTTCGATAGACCTTAAATTATTTCAGGTCATGTCTTTGCAGAGTTTTGAAATGGCTATGGTCGAATGAAAATGACCAGACACTAACATTTCACTTTTCGGATACACTTTCACATTTTCCAAGCAAGTGTAAATTTGATATAGATTAAGCAAAGTAATTCTAAAATAAATGTTAGTGTAGCATTTTTGCTCAAAAACTGTTATACAGACTTCGAATTGTCTGCAGGTCTGCTTGAGCTTTCACAGGACCACTTATGACTGCACACTCTCCCTTAGTCCCTTGTTGCCAATCCCAATGGGTTTTCCAAAGGCAATACCATTGTTTGGCCTTTTGAAGCCATTTGTACACATCTTGCAACTAAGCATCATTACACACATACTTTCTACCTGTTTGCTTGCAAAATGTTCCCAATCGAGTACTGATCTTTTGCAACCATGTTTCTAATATATATCTGCTTGCTGCAAACAGTTAAGGGGAGTAACTCTAATCCGACAGTGTTGAAAAATGAATGTACGATTGCAAATTTCTTACGCACAGAGAGAGAGAGAGAAAACTTACTGTCTTTTGACACTAGGGCATCACAGTTTGCATTATACAATAAAGTGAAGTCATGATGTCGCTTCGTCAACACCTAAAGAAATAAAAGAAAAAGGGGAAGAAAATATACTAACACACACAGTAACAAAATAAATAAAAAGTGCTTTATGCCCATTTCAAATATAGGACCAGCAGGTAAATCAATGCAAAGATTTTTATTATAGCTTTTAATTTTCAAGTCTACAAAACTAAAAGTAGTGCTAAACAAAAAGGAAAGGTAATTTTTCCTGTGGATTACAACAGGCTTCGCAAAAATTTCTAAGCCGTCCATCTGCTAAGTAGCAGTGTGCATGTACAGGATGGTCTATGCACAAAGTTACCGTTAAAAACAAAAAGTCTAGGATCCTCTATCAGGATCAATATAAATGAGTAAGCGATGAGCCCCTCAAACACACTGAGGATCCCACCTTCCGATCTCCTTCAGCACTAAGATCGAGCTCCCGCAGTCGCCGCCGGATTTCCTTGTCAGACATGAGACTGTACACAAGCTTTGGCATGTGTTTGCGCTTCTCGGGGCTTCCAATAAATAAAATATAGATATAAAGTGAACAGAAAACACAACATCAATATTGTCATGTTCAATGTTAACCAGGACGTAAAGGTTTCGTCCACACAACCAAAGACTCCAAACATCAATACCCTGAATTATTGGAATGAGTAATTGCTGAAATACTTATTGTTTAGAGATGTTACAAAGTCATGTTTCAACTTTGTTTTTGAAAATCAAAATTAACGGTTTTGTCTGAACAGTGGTGATATTTAAAAAGTTCAAAAACAAATTTGTAATTATCATGTTACAATACTATGAACTCATTCTAAATGTGAAACAAGTGAAAAGATTCTTTTCCAATGTTTTGAGCTCACAAAGCAGAAAGAGTTCACAACATCAGTGATGCCCACCCTCAGATTTGGTTTCCAGGGGCAACACTTTTAAAATCTGGAACACAGTCTGATTTTCAGAAACACAATACTGTTCAATTACAGTCTTCAGTTCTGAAAATTTTGAAACCATCACTTCGGCATGAGCGATGGCATTGCCACTCTTTGCGTTTCCTGAGACAATGCTCTTAAGAAATCCAGTAATCTTCTGGCTTCGCTGGTTTTCCTCATAATTTTTGTCGTATCGTCTTCTCAACTTGATTGAAAAATCATAGGCACAAATTTCACAATAGGCAAACCTTTTCCCTAGGTTTAATAAATGAAAACAATTCACTATACTGCGACTGGAATGTCTGAACATGCTTTAAAACTTTAATCTGAGATATTTGGTGATCATCTGCCTTCCTTTTCAAAGCCATCCTGTCACTTTTCGACCAGCACTTTCCACCGACTGTGCATGTGCAGTTGTCAACTGATCGGGAACAGAGGCTTACTTTCAGTGTCACTGTTTGGTTCATTATCTGTTTTTAGAGACAAATATGGGTTCTCAGGGATGGTAGGCATCACTGCAATATGATTATATTCACTTACAAACGCAAGGACTGTTTCTTGTCAGCTCCAGAGAGACAGATGTCCAGATGGTTGTTGATGGTGCGAGATAACACAGGAATTCCACACACTGGACATGGCACTGTTTCGACAGATGAGCTTAGTTAATGTAACAAAAAATGGCATCTTAAAGGTGTAGCAGAAAGCAACAACAGTGAAAAAAGAACTGAATGATGCAGGCTTATGCAGTTGAACCATTGCACAGAAAAACTTTCTGAAAGGCCTGCAACTGTCTTGGAATAGTAGTGAAGAATCCAGTGATGATGGTTGGTTGCTTGCTTGGTTGGTTATAGGTGGGTGAACGTCCTGCCACTAACTGGGTGTATATCACAGGATGGTGGACTACAGGGGGGATAGGGTCCAATTACCGAAAATGCATTCAAAGAACCACCAGGCTGATAGGATAGCTGAAGAAATTTATCTTGCTCAAGATATTCCTGGAGCAGCAGGTATACACACCTTTGTTGGCTGGTTGATTATTCAAAGAACTATCACCATCCCCGACTGCCGAATCTTTGAAGAAACAAGAGCTCGACTGCATCAGTGATCTAGCATCATCTTTGAGGGAGCTTTTTCCTTCCAGATCTTTCGGAATAGAACTAGACCTTTCAGCAGTAAATGTGGTGATTTTTCCACGGTCCGTGGACATTTTCAGGTGACTAAAAAGTTTACTTTGGACAGTTTTTGGCCTAGGAGAAGCACCAGTGAAGGCTTTGTCCTTGAAACTAGGAAGAATCTTGCTGTTGTCGGTGATTATTTCTACATCTGAGTCACCATCACAAACAGCAGCAGATGTCACAAGACAGAGATTATGCTCTTCACCTGCCATCTGAAAGTGTTACAAATGAAAAGAAGAAATGTTAACAAGGTAACGACCCAACTGACAAAGCTGTCTTTTCATTTTTATCAAAAGGAACATTTCTTCAGCATTCACTAAATATATAAATAATCATACACTTGATAAAATAACCATACACTGTTACGTTTCTCATTTTTTTAAAAATGACACTGGATAACATTTTATGGTCTGTGATCAAAACACGGCAATAAGATCAGGGTCATGCAGCCATGACCAATGCAAAGTTTAACAGTCTCCTCTCTCCATTTCTCAAAGTTTTGTGCTCAACAGACATCCCAGAAATCACACCAAGTCTTTTTTTCTTCAGAACAGTGCTGAAAGTGCTTGAATAAAATGTGTCAGCAAAATAAAGTTACTCTTACTGTTCAACTATCATTGAGGAGAAATGTTCAAACGAGGGCAATGGGGCAGGAAAAGACAAACCAAATCTTGCATACAAAAACGAAACGAAACCCCAAAACAAAAACCCCTTATTAAAAACCCATACTGTGAATGTTAATAGTCAACTATCACCTACCAGAACTTTATCTTCCACATTTGTAAAGTTTCCTTGTGCCGGCGTTTCAACATCTGAAACCTCTGATGCACCCTTCTGGCTAGTGTGTAATAATGTACTCAGTACAATGTTACCATTTTCAGCAAAGATGGTGGTCTCACGTGATGGACTGGTCTCAAGAGAAGTTCTGTCCAGCATTTTATTTTTGTTTGCCAGGTCAAGAAGAAATGTTCTGTAAAGTGACAACAAACAAGAATTTTTATAACTTTAGATCCATGTAAGATTCTCTTCCCTTCCTTCCTCTCTCTTCTATCTACGCAACAGCGTGAAATGTAAACAGGACTCTATAAGCCAGAAATTTTTGCTGCATCCCCTCAAATCCAGAAAATGACATTCAGCAAAGACAACAAAAACCAAGAAAATCCTACAGAAATTAACACCATTTCCAGCACTTTTGACATATGCATGTATTGGCAAAGTCCCTGCACCTGTTTCTATCACTGTATGCAGCCTGTAAACTGTTGACTTCACCTTCCCAGATGCATTTTGAAAAAAGCCTTCACAATGCAAATATGCACAACCATCTGATGAGACCTCCATGAACAACAAATCAGGATTCCCCACAGTTGAAAAACTGAGGGTCTGTGGGACTGTGCTTGGAAATTGTGAGGATCTTGAAAAGGAAAGAGGATCTTTACCTGTTCTTGATTTCCGAAAAACAGAAAGTATCCTTGAAACACATCAGCAGATGTATCATTGAAAACAGACGGTCAAGCATCCAAGTAATTTTATTTCAGACTCTTCCTGCTAATGCAGTTCTACACTTACTATACTTTCCGCATCAGGCATGGGAACTGACAAGCTCAAAATCTCCGAAAAATCTCAGGCCACTGTTTAGACAATTAATATACTGTACAAATAAAAACACCATGAACTCAATACTGAATTTATTTATAACATATACAAAAGCATTCAACAATCTAAACTGCCTGTCCTGTCTCAAATTTCTACTTACACTTTAAGGGTTGAATGCCTGCTGTATGCAATCATCACTGATGTTTTCCTGTGATTAATCACAAATCCTGACTCTTATGGATGCTGAACAAAACTTACTTAAATTTAAAACCATCTATTGCTTTGAAAGTAGTAAATAATTCAAGATTCATCTGCTGGAAGCCTTATTAAAGAAAATGCCAAAATTTCTAGCATGTGCATCGCACATACAACGATGGGACCCTGAACTGAAAACACATTTTTTTAAGAGGCTTCCAGTTTTCCATGCTTTTTCAATTATAAATTCTGCTTCAAATTTTAATCAAAAAGACAAGGAATTGTTGGCATTTGTCCATTATATTTTACTTCAGAATATATTCAGCATAAGTCTGATATCATGAAGTTGAACTAGATTATCCTGTAATAATGAAGGAGAACAGGAGTGGAAGAAAGCCGACAGCAGTAGGCTAGCACAGAAGCAGTACGCCGCTCTTATCACGTTCACTTTTCTAAATTTAATGACAATTCATCCTTCTTCAACTTTAAAAACTTATTAACGACTGATTTGCACACCAAGCATCTTCAATTCAAAGTGGTCTCCTCTGTTAATCCTTTTTACACTAGCCATTTGCCACCAAGCAAACCACATCAAATCAAAACCATGAGCTACTCCACAGAGATTTAGCACAGGTTAACCTCGAGACTGCATGTGGGACAAATCTGCAGTACACAAATATTTCCTCAGAAAAAAATTGTTCTCCTTGGAATAAGGAACTAAAAATCTTGGGATACCGAGAATCTGCAGAGAATTCCCATGCCTAAGCCTAATTATAAATTGGGTATAAGCTATTAAAGCATTTTACTATGTAGCTTTAAGGAGAAGCCTTCCACACAACAGATACATTTCCTGATTTTAACATTTTAAAATTCAGTTATGGGTGCATTTCATGCACAATGAAAGATTCTGCAAACAAGAATGGTGAGATATGATGAGATATGCTCTGAAAGCTTTTTATTTTTACCCCATGATTGTTACATGCACTGCATACTTTACCTTATTTTTCTCATTTGCAGAATCGCTATCTCCAAAACTCGGTTGTTTCTTAATTCATTGCTGGAGGCAGACTGAAAAATCAATTATTTAAAACATTATAATATAAAATAAATGCTGAGGAAAAAATATTGTTTACATTTATTTCACTTAATGCTGATTTGTCTTGCTTAACTCTTATTTCTAACATGAACATGCCCAGTTCTTATTTCCCAATGCTGACCAGTCTTCTCATGATCAGACTCATAGTTCTAAATAACATTAAACGCACACTCAGCCTTTTAATCACTACAGCAAAATACTTAATACTAAACATACTTTTAAGCATACTGGACAATGCTCCTTGTGGACAAAGAACTGCCGTATGCAAAGAGAGCAAACTGCAATAAATGGGGCATTTAAACATTAGATATTATTTTACAACTGCACAAATTAAACTAAAAGTTGTCGCCAACACAAAGGAGACCCATAATGACAACATTAGCACCTTGCTCAAAATGTCAGAAGAGTACCTTTCCTGCTAGCTTTTTTAATTATGTGTGACCTAGGTATAACAACATTTTCTCTTGATAAATAAAACCACTGGGGCACACCACTGTGTGTGAAGGACTGGACAGGTGGGTGGAAAGTTTGAAAAGAAAAATACTCCCATCTGCATGTTACTTATCAGTTTATTCTAGACAAAATTTCTTAACACCAATTTCTCAAAATAGTTCAAAGTAAAATAAGAGTCGTTTAATTTAATGTATTCATACAGTTGTGGTCACAGTTTGGAAGAAGCATGGGGGCTTGCATGAAATCATAGCAAATGGGGCATCTGCAGACCTCATCCAAGTCCTGAAACAGTGACAAATCACATATCAGATATCTTTTATACACTCCTCTACTCCTCTAGTGTAATCAGTAATGTAACATTCCATTTAAATTTGAGCATCAGCCAAACACTGCACAATTCACATTTCAAACTACCAGGAATATATGTATTACTGCCTCTCTCCATAATCAGTTTTCTTCCTGCTTTTTGCATTTTTGTTCTTATTCAAGCTATTGGCCTCATCAGTTCACTTCATAAAGATCATGATGTCATGTGACGCTCAAGCGACTACTGGAATAGACCGCCACAAATAGTAGACGTATATAACATGCTATATTGTGGGTGCAGACTAATCCACTGATCTATAATACCTTCATGAAGTGTAGACAGCTTGGCCAGTCACCTACATAGTCACAGTTCTCGGACATATTATGTAGAATTTGCTGCAATCTTTTCCTTGCGTAGCAGACAGCTTTCTGGAACGCGCGAAATCTCTGACGGCAAGGGTTAGGCGCCCGCGAAACTCGTTATGATTGGACACAACCTTTTAAATCGTGACTATGATTGGCCAAACGAAGTTCCCCGCCACTGACTTTGGTTCCATTCTATTTCCGAGTTAGAAATTTTAGTTAACCGGACATCCTAAAGAATGCTGGGAAATAAGTGGTGCTTGCCCTTTCTCAGGGGGGTCATAACTGTGTGTCATGGAGGAATACGCACGTGATCCATGGTAAGTCTGTTTTTTTAATGATAACACAATAAATATACCATTACTAATTATGAAAAGTCTTAGCCTGAACTTTTTATTCTACATGTGGAATTATTTTTTCTTGCTTTTTGATGGTTGTTGTGAAGAAGCGATTGTCCTCTAACCTGCGTCAGTCGTTGCATCAGTTGCTGAATTTTGTTAACTCAATAACTGTAGAACTGAACGATACTGCAACCCAAGTTTAACATCCAGTGTGTGTCAGTCTTTCTTTCGGATAATTACCAACATCAGACTTTCTTCTTTAGCCAGTTTCTCACCACCACTTCAGACCATGATTAAATTAGATAAGAAACTGAAGATCAGATGTGTGGCTGTCTAGCCTTGTCAATTTTTAAGTTTTCGTTTCAATTTCTGTTTTAGACTCGCAAAAAGATTTATCATTTATTTGAAAGTTTAAAAATTTACCTTATAGGAGATAATTGTAACCATAGTTTAGTACTTCGTTGACTGAGGGACAGGATGTAGGCTAGTACTAGTAGAGGTTTATTTAAATTTTTGTTGCTGAGGTTTGAGTTAAAATCAAATGTCGAAATTTTAAGACTGTACTTTTTACAATTTTGGTTTTAATGCCGAATGTGACTTTGAATTTCATGTGAATCTTTGGTGTTTGCTTGCTTTACATACCTCTGAGTGAGTCTGAATCACTGAGTAAACTTTACTATTTAGTATTACTACTGTTAAATAAAAAAAAGCAGTTTCTTCTTTCCATGTTTGTGTATGTGCTGTGATTTAATGATGTGGTTTAAGTATTTAGTTTTAATACATCATTGTTCAGACTAAAACTGATTAGCATTTCTGCATTTCATTTTTGTGTGTGTGTGTAAATCCAGTCACTTTAATTTTCTTCAGTTCCTTGAACTTCTTAAGACTTTATTACTAATAAAATAAGCCAGATTTCTACAGTGTCCCAATCTTTTTGCACAAACATAAGGCTTCATAGTTTGAGGAGGATTCAATTTCTAAACTCCAGAAGGTTTTGTAATATGTTAAGATTTTAAGCACTTTTTTGGTGCTGCATTAGATGGCATTTAACTGTTTATTCTAAAATGGTGCGACCCTATAACTAAAGAAGTTCCCTCTAGGAATTCTAGTTATTTGGTAGTTATGTGCAGAAAAGTTTTGTAAGTACAATTTGTAGAGATGTGTTTTGTCATAGGGGGATAAACTAAATATATGTTTGAATTTCCCTTGTACTCAGTCGTCAAAATGTCAGGAAAGGTAGATGTTTAAGATTCAGATTTGTTTTATTCTTTGGCACTTTGTACCACGATAGCAAAATACTAGATGAACTTTGTGAGATGTACACAATAGCATATACATGTATATTCATACATCTACACGTCTATAGATATGTGCATATCTGATCATATGGTGTACAATGGTAGACCTATTGTAGACCTTACAGTTCTTATACAGATTTTGAAAGTACATTTTAAAGGCATGCATATTAATGTTATTTTAACTGTTTTCCCATGGTTTTTATACACATGCAAGAAGATATCTCTGTCCAGAAATGAAAAGGATTTTTTGATAATGCATAACATTTAATTTCTTTTAGAGATGAATTTATTAAAGTTCTTTTCATATTCTGATTTCATATAAAAAGAGGACACCTTTTATTTTTCCACAGTTCATTTGTTAGATTTTTCACTAATTAGTAATTTCAGGTTATTGCCTTCTGGTTTTGTAGTGTAAAGGTTATCCAAGCTAAGGTGATTACATCTTTTAATACCAGTACACTGACTAGGTGACTGTGATTGTATTCCCCTTCTCAGCTTCAATTTCATTACATAATAATTGCAGTAATTCACTGATATTGTTGGCATTACTATTGTTAGTGTTACTACTAATCATAGAAAAGGTTCCGACTAGACAGGGTTTTTTTGGGGGGGTGAATTGCACAACCATTCGTATGGTTAAAAATGCAGAGCTAATGATTAAACAATAAGTTGAATAACTGATGTTTTGTTTATAGCTAAATTCTTCCTAATCATGCTAGACCTTATCGTGGAACTAGACGATCACTAACATTCTTTTGGTCACAGCCCATGGCGGATAGTGGATGACTGTGGTGGTGCCTTCTCTATGGGAGCAATAGGTGGTGCATTTTTCCATGCAATCAAAGGCTACAGAAATGCACCCAGTGTGAGTTTTGTAAAAGAAAGAAGCTTTTGAAAGTTCTAAGCACACTTGTCCTGACTTTTTAAGTGGAAGGCTGTCTTAATCATATGCATTCATCTAGGGAATGGTTGTTCTTTGACATTTTTGTACAACTTTTAACTATTTTCCAGAAAGTGAAAAACATGATTGAAAATATCTGTAATAGTTAATGTTGAGGTGTGTGAATATGATAAATTTCCTTAACTCATCACCTTTTCAACTTAATATTCCAGGGACAGTATCGAAGGTTGATTGGCAGCTTCATTACATTGAAAGAACGGGCACCAATTGTTGGAGGTTTGTTAACTCCACCCTCTTCCTTGAATGAATAGACCATTTGAGGATAAGAGAATGATTTAAAGCCAAACATGGTGGCAAGATTTATAGCAAATTCCCAAATTTAAAATGATTACATTTTCTGACAATTCAGCTTGCCTTTTGTGTTGTCCCCTTGTAAGCATCATTGCTCAGGGCAGTCTAGGAATGTGTTAAATGAGTTAAGGTCATGATATTTACTAGTGAAAAAACAATCAACATGTCATGATCAGTGTGATTTTCCATGCAGAGATTGCTTCCTTTCCCAGTGAACATAATGAGCCAGATAGCTCCATGTATGGGAGATGATTTATATAAAACCAGCCACAATTCACCAATCTTAAAGATCACAGTATGTCAAAAAGTTCAGTTTCTTACCTGTCATTTAGGGATTTACGAATGCTCAGAATAGTATACAAAACACAGGAAAGACAAAACAATAAACTGTATTTTGTGCAGTGTCAGATAAAGGGAATAGGGAATGGACTAAGGAATTAAATGACTGTTGGACATTGGTGTGTGAAGAAGTATCTTTAACCTCTGAATGCCATGCCCGCATGTATGTTTCAGGAAATTTTGCAGTGTGGGGCGGTTTGTTCTCGGCCATTGATTGTTCACTGGTGTATGTGCGCAAGAAGGAGGACCCCTGGAATTCTATAACCAGCGGGGCTTTGACAGGTGCCATCCTGTCCGTTCGAAGTAAGCAATATAGAGTGCCAGCGTAACTGAGGTGTACCTGGCAGATTTATGAGGGGTCATCTCAACAAACAGATCAGCTGTTCTGGAAGAATGGTGGATGATAATTTTGGTGGCTTATTCTACAGCAAAACTTTCCCTGTATCTGTAAAAGTGCAACATGAGACTTCTGAGCCCTTAGTGGATTTTTTCATAGTTTTGATCCCTTTCCAGAACTTCTCCCATCTCCCATTATTTCCATTTATCTGATCAGTAAAATGAGTTAAATGAGTTAGTTTAACAAAAAGAATTTGTCATCTCTTTCAGATGGCACTGGAGCTATGATTGGCTCAGCAATTATTGGTAAGAGTTGTTTGTTCAGTTATTCCATACAAATCAAATTTGCTAATGTATGTGTTTAAGAGTATGATTAGGGATACATCAGTTTTCCAAAATTAATTAACATGTTTTCACTTAATACTTGAAATTTGTTGTTAATGTTTTTAAAACTTATTTTTAACAGTAAGATTATCATTAACTTTACGCGTCAAATATCTGTTCTCCAGGAGTGGTGTTGCATTAGGAGTTACCTCCCTGCAGCCATACTCGGGTCTTGTTTTGGCATTGAAGTTATGTCTTGCATGATTCTTTCCCCTTGTTCAGCTTTCATGGCATGCATTTGAAATTTTTTTTACTTCAGGTACATGCAGATTTTCACATTCTTGTGCAGTTGTGGTCTTTTATTCATGGGTGCTTTACTGAAGCAGCTGATCTGCTTGTCTGAACAGGTGGCGTCCTTCTGGCACTGATTGAAGGCATGGGCATCATGTTCACGCGCTTCACCGCTGAACAGTATAACCCAGGTTAGCTATACCTCAATATTTTGCTCCTAATTTGGAGGTACATTCAACTCATGCTGGCTATTATTTGTTCTTTAGCACACTCACCATTTCACTTTTAATCTAATCGCTGACACCTGACCAACACTACATCATACCATCTCAACTGGCATGCATAACATAGATTGGCATCTGAGTCACCACAATCATGCTTAGTTGACCATGTTTAATTGGTTATTGGTTACTAAACTTGAGGCAGGGTAGCATCTGAGATTAATTTTCTCTGCTGGGCACATCTGGCACGTGTGTGTGTGTGCGCGCACGCGCGCCAGATTCAAAATAATAGAAAAGATGTATACACAATGACTATGTTGGGGTAAGTATTTTTTGTGGAAGATGGAGGGTGCTGAGTTTAAAGGATAGTACACACCGAAGAATCTGAGATGGAACTTGTATTGAGAATGATTTGTTATGTGTATATTACTCTTTTGGATATTTTTTTAGAGGGAGGGTTCAGTTCGCAAGTTGACCATAGCCTGGATCCAAGATCAGAAATAAATCCATGACTATGTCTGATTTGGAACTGGCCATGGACACTTGTTTGCTTGAGTTCTAAAAAAACTGAATTTTGCAAAGTGTCTGCAATTTATGTTGGGTGGTCAGTGTTCAACCAGCTTCATGAGACTGTTCAGTCAAGATGCAGCAATTCATATGCTAACCAGTTCTCTCATTTGCAGCAAACCACATCGTCGAAGAACCATCACAGATGCCTCTGTCAAGCAGCAATTCTCCGTTCTTTTCAGGGCAAGCTCCACAGTACCAGTGATGTCAAAAGAGATTTAGGATAGAGAGACTATTTATTGTACTCTGGTTAGCTATCACCATTCTGAGTGATTTATTTTGTTTATGGGTGGGAGGGGGGCAGGTATAATGGAAAAACCTTTTGATCATGACTTGAAACATCCAGATTACCCGAGAACAGTAGAGGTAGCTGTAGCTTCTGTATATCTGTGGAAAATTTTACAGGCACATTTTTCCAGATCCATAGTTTATATTTTTGCTTTAAATATGTTGTCGCTTTCGAAAAAACTTAGCTGTCTTTTAATGTTTTCATAGGTAACCATTATCTCATAGCAGTATGGTCATGAGCAGTGCAGGTATGGGCAACTGAGGTGAACAAATGAAACAATCCTACCACTTGCCAAGAAAGTTGTTAGAGCTCGTTTGTCTGTGATCCTTCAGAGTTACATTGTATACATGAGTTCACAGATGGGCAGCTTGTTTGAGAGAGGTAGGGTGTGTGTGGAGGGGAGATGAAAGGATGGCTGCAAAAGATGGTCTTGATGTGTGTGTGTGTGTATATATATACTATAATGGAGTGCATGTGAAGCAGTTGAAGTGTGCTGCACTGTGAGTGCACCTAGAAACAACTTTTAACTGTGCATCAACCACTGAGAAAAAGACCAGTGGCCTGTTACTTGTAACATTAAAGTCTGTACAGTTCTCTGGATGTTTTTCCCTTCCTCTTGTGAGCAAGTAAATCTCTGTATGCCTGCTGTTTGGTGTCTCCAACCTCTTTTTTGAAATGGGATGTGCTTGTAAAGACTGCACTGCATAAATTACACCACTGGTTAAAATCACTTGTGTATGAAATCTTTCTGCACTCCCTGGGCAATTTTGCAAATAAGCTGTTTTCCATCAGATATGTTTATGATTATTGCGTTCAGTTTATTTATGAAGGTAAAAGGGAGAGATTGCTGGTGCATGCATGTGTGTACCAGGTGGGCAGACAGCCTGCATGGTAACTACAGCTAGCATGCTGTTGGTGTCCTATGGGTTCGGTGGTTATCAATTTTGAAGTAAAATGTTCAAGTGATGAGTACTGGGCACTCAGCATTGTGCTACCAAAAATCAATTCCAGAAGCAGTGCTTTAGAAATATTTCCCGCAGTTTGGTGGGACACCCACTGATGATTTTTTTTCCTTTGCCTACCCAGCAAAAAATTGTGATAAATCATGAATTGATTCAGTTCCATGTGGCTCGTAGTGTAGTGTGCGCTGCTTGTGATCATTACCAAGGGTGGTGGGTTTGCACCCTGTTTGGCATACATCTCTGAATGTTGCATCAGTTAACAGATGCTTCTACCATGGAATTTAATCTGGGTGCTCCATTGCCTCTTGCCTTCGTCACAAACAGCTTCCCTGCTGTGTGTTCAGCAAAAACCAGATCACTTCATTAATGGTCACTCAAGTCAACTTTTCTCCAAAGAACCGACCAGTGCAAACAGTATATGCTATGATGCCAAAACTTATCTGCAGAAAGCAAACTACCTTATTAATGACCAACAACAGATAAGCTATTTTCATTGGCAGAACGACCATGTATACAAATGTGAAAGGTACAGCACGGCATATTAAATCGATGCCCAAAATGCGCGATTTCCATTGGCCTGAGTACAAGCAAAGCACAAAATGGGCTGTCTCCAGACTCATTTGCAGGATTCCCTGCCACTCCTGCTGAAGCAAAAGGAACAGCTGGTAGGTAGTTTGCCGACAGCCCATCACCTCCCACAAATAATTCCGTTGGGTTAAGGCTGGCATATTCGCTATCCAGTCTTTTCGAGTCACTTGCTGTTGGCTCAGAAAGGTGGTGACTACCCAAGCCCGCGTAGTCTCGCATTGTGTCCTCTTGGAGTATGACGCCTGGCAGTATGAGAGGCCACAGAGTGTCGTTCCTGTAGAACACGCCAGTGCGTTTGCTGTGCTCATGATGCAAGGACGTTCTGTAGTCAATGCCTATTCTTCTCTAAATCATGGTGAGGCCGACTCCAGACGGTTCACCCGTAAACCTGTCGCCTTCAGACCCGGATTTCGCCTTCGTGAAACGATATGGCAAAGTTGGACTCGTCGGTGAAGAGGACTGTGGTAAACTGCTGAGGTGTCAGATAACGCCGGGCCCAGGCCAGCCAGACAGCACGGTGAGCCTGCGTCAGGACAGGCTCCACTGGGGGACGCTTTGAACTTGGGGTAGACTCATGCAGACGGTTCCTAATCGTGATATTGCTCGCAGCTGCCCCTGTGTTGGCGGTGGCTGTTCTGTTCCCTAAAGCCGACAGAACAACAAAGCTGGCATTGTCTCTGGACGTCAATCGTGGGCATCCCTGTCGTCGGGGTTCGATGACACTTCCGGTGTGGTCGTAGCAGCCTTGGAATATCACAGAATGACTGAATGGGATACTCCCAATCGGCAACTAACTTCTCGGACCCTGTTGCCTTTCTGATACCATCCATCCGCCTTTCTGGGATCAGTATCAGTAAGTCGTCCTTTTCGGAGGGATAGCTACAAACACTGGGTCCTAACAGTCTCTCAACAGCAGCTGAATCGTGTTCGCATTACACATGGTGTGCACGTGCATTACAGCTTTTCACCATTTCAGTTTTTCATTGTCACCTGAGCGCATTTGCTTTGCACACATTGTCTGTGCATGGGTTTGCCTGCCTCCTGTGGTGTGCACGAACGCACCATCACTGGTTTCTAGGCACGCTGACTTGCAAGCTACTCACATTCGTGGCCTGGCCTCCAAAGTCCAGCTGATCTTTCAAGTCTTTTGAGCAGTATATCTATATTTGCCGAAAACCACTAATTAAAGTTCTACAGAGTGCTAAAAGATGTCTCTGGCAGGAGGAAAAAACCCCCAAACCTTTGTTAAAAGCGAGAATTATTTAAAGCGAAATTCTCTCTTATCCGGTTTCCACTAACAGACATTCGTTTGTCTCTCTGCACGCGAGTGTAATAGAAAATGCACATGCATGCCGCGCGACACGGCAGCCTGTCCAGCTACAGAGCGCAACGTCGATATCGGGTGGCACTATCATTGATTTTACCTGCGCGCTGGCCCAGAGGTGAGACAAAAACTGCGACAGGAATCCTCTCGTGGTCCGCATGCGCACGAGGTGACATGCGCCTGTGACAGACTAGCGGGGTGTAAATGAGCCGCACGACAAAAGGGGACACGTCCTTTGTCGATGCGACGCCCAGACTGCAGCCAGCTGCAGTTTCCTACTTTCACCTTTATGGACTCGGGTCGAGAGCTACACGAACTGTCTCTCTCGGCACCAACACTTAGTGAATAGTTGGCGCCGTCATCAAAGAATCGCCTGGGCCTCCTCACGTACGGCCGTTTTGTGTTGACAGCAGCGCGTGGTCTGTTACCTGGCAGCAAAACAGTTACTACCAATGACATGAGAGATAAACCAGAGCGCGACCTCAGGATCTGGACAGCGTGGTAGAGGTTTTGCTCGCGTCGTTCTTCATCCACCGTAACCAGTTCCAGATCCTGCCAGATGTCATTTTACAGTATGTACGACTTACCAGTCTCTCTGTCTCTCAAACACACACACACACACATTTTTGTCATTTTTGTTTTTCTCTCTCCACACCTCCCACTCGTCCCACAATCCCACTATCATGGGTGTTTTTGCCTTTCGTCGCGTTAGGTCTGTATATTTTTTTTATTTCTTTCTCAAATCTCTCCTCAGCCTGTCCTCCTCTTTAACCTCACCCTCACCTTCCTACTGTCTCTCTCTCTCTCTCTTTCTCCCCATCGTCCTTTTTTCTCTATCCCACCCCTCTCCCTCCCTCATTTTTTTTCTTAGATTACTCGTAAATGCTCAGAACCTGCCTGCCTGTCTGTCTGTCTGTCTGTCTGTCTGTCTGTCTGGCTTTCCTTTCCAATGAGAACAGCGCGAGAACTATAATGAAAAACATAACTTCAAACTGTGATATTTCTGGGATACAGGGTAACGTGAGGCAAGAGGCCCACTCGGGGTCAAAGGCCCATGCCTAATATCTCGAACATGGTGCTGTGAGTCACCAAATTTTTTACCAGCTTCCGCACGCAGGGAACCTTTTCCTCCTGAAATGAAATCTTGGTAGACAAAGCGATACGTTTCTTTAGATCAACTGATGTGGTTTGCCTTGTTTTTAGTAATTTTGTACTTCCACGAAGATCAGTGCCAGTTTACACAGCACATGAAATAAACTTTTTCTGTGTTTACTTGGTGAAGGACTCTATCAGCCTTGCGACAAAGCCAGTAGGGCTAAACTGGTCACCGCATTTCCTCACATTCCGTAAATTTGCAGCATGTCAGAATGGGGTAAGACGCCTTCTACGGGCCTTTTGCCTGCTCCATATGGAGGGCGTCTTAGCCCTTACTTATGTGGATGAAACACTTTCAATACATTTACATGCTATGCTGTAAAATGTGTTTCAGTTTGTGTAATTTAGTGTTTAGCTGGTTTTCATATGTGAATGCAGGGCGAAAATAAATCTTACTTTATATTTTTGCTATGACCTATGGATATGGTGAGATTATACAACAGAAAATCCCAAAGGGGCAAGTACGGGAAAGACAATTTGAAAGCAGCCTTAACAATTGTCAGTGGTGGAATTCCTTTCATTAGTGTCAACACTTCGAACAGTGGGCGAGCTTTTTTTTGGGGGGGGGGAGGTGTTTAAGTTACAAATATCTAGGTACAGAAAAACCCAACGCTGATGTGCCGCTTAACAAAGTTACATTACTCATCAATGGTAGATCGTCTTACTGCCATGCCAGATCTTTTGTCCTTCCCTAGAAAGCTGGAGATCCATGCCATCAGCAAGGTTCACAAAAGACAGATTGTTGTTTTGAAAAATGCTCGAAAAAAAGAAATGTACCACGAAACGACCTGGCATTCAGAAAAGAAAAGTCTAGAAAGAAGAAAAGAGGAGGCAAGGCGCTCGGGGGAAAATGCAAGCGATGAGGAGGAAGACTTGCCCTGCCTCGTTTGTTGTGACCCCTATAGCTTTGCCTTCTCTGGACTCACAAGGACTGCACACCACAATTAACTCTGTCTGCCTAAACTGTGAATCAGATGAGTGACTTTCCAACGGCCCCGTACTGGACACGGTGTACGCATGCGAGTGATGGTGAATGGAGAAAGCTCAGCAATCCTAAATGTATGGGTCCTGTAGTCATTTAGCACAGTCGCATTTCATCTGGATTTCAGTTTTCGATTTTCTTTTATTTTTAACAGCGAGGAGGCCAAACGCCGTGCAGTGTAAGGCATTGGGCCGGTTTGCCCCGCACCGCAAGACGTTTTGCCCCAGGTATGGGACAAGAAGGCCAAAAATGTTTTTCCTTTTTTAACCAACTGTACTCTTTTGTTTATTTCTTCAGAGGAGTACCTGTGAAATTTTGTAGCCTAGGCAGACCTCCATGGTTTGCGTCTACTTGGATCTCTCTGTATCTTCAACGGGGGGAAACAAAATTAATTTCTTGCTTAAGGGTGGCGTCTTGCCCCACAGTACCCTACCAGAAATACCTTTTCAATGCATGTGCTAGATCTGCAGGCCCCTTCTAAATAATTCTCAGACGGCCTAGATTCATTCCACTGCGTATGTCTGGTAATCAGATTTACCCAAATCGAACACCTTCCTTCCATCAGCCCTACGAATTCACACATGTGGTCTCCATTCACCGATGTCAACTGAACGCTGGCCGATAACCGTGTTGACATAGGAAATGGGGAAATTAGACTTTTTGAGGTACGACTACCAGCTAACCCTGACCTTGATACATAATCGACCCAGATACACGCTTAATCGTAAAAATTTAGCACACAACATGAAATTGAATTATTAGCAAACGATCTACAACAAAGTCTATGATATAAATTATTACATTACTCCTACCGGACGTGACAGCCGGATAGATTCTTTACGTATGTGCATTATTGTACATTTTTCAGGGAAATTTGCAAGAATTCTAGTTGTAAAAACTGAAAATTGTTGACGTCGCTTTTGCTGGTCCTGTTGCAGTAACATAAAGAATAAGTAGGACGCGCAGAGAGTAGAGTGAAAACACTTCGATCACAACAAATAATTTACGAGATGACAACATTCAGTGTTTTGTATGAGCACCGCCTGAGCCAGTCCACGAATATGAGAAGAAAAAAAAAACAACCATGCCCATCTCTTAGTAGAAAGATACAGTGATCTTCGTGAGAAGCGCGGGGTCTCTCAATCTCTCACAATTCCACCCCCACCTCCAGTCTCTCTCTTTCTCGTAAAGGTGTAATTTGTATTTTGAAATCATTGTGGTATCTAGCAGATCGAAGCGCATTGTTATTTTTGTAGGTTGTTTGATGCACAGATATAGCCTATTTTGTTATATGGATCGGAAGTGTGGGGTTTGTGTGCAGATGCTGATATTATAGAGAAGGTTCACCTTTTTGCAATGAAACGCTTTCTAGGTGTCGCTACACGGACCCCAAACACTCTGGTATACAGTGAGTTTGGGCGTTACCCCCTTGATATGGGCCGAAGGCCTAACCAATAAAATCGTTCGTTCGTTCGTTCTTTCGTTCGTTCGTTCGTTCTTTCGGTCGGTCGGTCGGTCGGTCGGTCGGTCGGTCGGTCGGTCGGTCGGTCGGTCGGTCGGTCGGTCGGTCGGTCGGTCGGTCGGTCGGTCGGTCGGTCGGTCGGTCGGTCTCTCTTTCTCTCTCTCATTCCCTAAACAGAGGGATGGACAGACGCAGAGGAAACGAGAAAGTGAGGAAGCTATATGAAGAGAGTAAACAGGGGAATATGTGAGGATTATGAATGAGAGAAAAGGGCTGTGAAAATGCCATCTATTACTATTTCTAATAGTACTAACAACAATACTATTTATAAGGAGATATATAAAATTGACAAAATAATTCAAGGCGCACACGCTCGCCCCCACGTGCGCGCGCTCACGCAGGCACTGATACAGGTGAGCTACCCCTAAGTAGAGCTAGCAGGAAAGAAATAAAGATAGAAAGAAAAAGAAAGAAATGCATTGACTTACAAATAAAAATATATAGCCCAAAATTGTCCATCTCATTCTCCTGATCGCTCTTCTTTCTCTCTCTCTCCCTCTCTCACGCACACACACGCACGCACGCACGCACCAATAGACTTAAGTGTTTATGAAAGCTCGATTATCCACCCCTGGCGCAAATTGCGTTCTAGTGTTCAGCCAAGAGCGGCCGTTGGATTGGAATCCTTGCATGTCATTCTAAACAATAAGACCACACGTTGGGTTTCCTTGGACCGTCCATAAGAAGTGTGGACCCAATAATTGAAAGAAATAAATCAGTTTGTATAATCGCAAACTCGGCGAAACTGGCATCCATTTTTTTCTTTTTACTGATTCTTTCAATATTTGAAGCTTTATGAAGTTGTTGTCATTAGGTTTGTTGAACTCGGACTGTGTTTTTACGCGCGGAAATGATCAGAGCTTTTCTCCTAATAACTTGGAAGAGAATATTCCACTGTATTTCACTGACGAAGTATGTTACGGGTGCGAGGGAGTGGTGTAGGGGGAACATGGATCAACAAAAATGCGACCCACTGCTTTTCGGTAAAGCGCACCACAACAAATTAAAGCACAGGGTCACGTGACATCCATCTTACTTCAATATTTTTCTGCACTAACCAACAGTTTTGGTCTGGAATTATATTGGAAATTTTCAGGACACACCGAATAGAATAAGAATCTTTCTGTAAGAGCCACAGAAATGTTTGAATCGTCATGACACACTTAACTGCTTCAGAATGGTCACGCAACGAAGCAGATCGCGAGGTGCAGTAAATCATGGGTAGATATTACCATTATGGGCAGATATTATCATGGTTTTCTACCTGTGTGAAATTACACTTTCACGTTTTATTAACCCTTAAACGTGAAAGCTATCTAAAAATCTTCCAGTGTGAAGTTTTAACGTTTAGTTAAAAAATTTGCAAGCGTGAACCTTTCACGTTTAATTAACTAAAAATCTGCTAGAGTGAACATTTTACTTTTAACTAGAAATCTGCCAATTTTAACCTTTCATGTTTATCTCAAAATCTGCTGGTATGAACATTTCACGTTTTCCTAAACATCTACCAGTGTGAACTAAAACGTTTTCCTAAAATATCTGCCTGTGTGAACCGAGCCTTTTCTCCTAAACTTCTCCCCGTGCCAATGTTTTACATTTGCCTAAAAATATGCAGGTGACGACCTACCCTTTTTTTCTAAAAATCTTCCAGCGTAAAACTAAAATATAAAGAGAGACAGCTCTGTTCTCATCCTCTGCTAAAAGACCGCCTCGGTGGTCTAGTGGTTAAGGCGTCCGCTTCCGAGGCGGGAGGTCGGTGGTTCGCATCCCGGCCAAGTCAAGACTTAAAAATTGGCAAATCTAGTAGCTGGCCTGCCAGACGCCTGGCACTACAGGGAACATTACTAGGACTGGTTGGCCCGGTGTCAGTATAATGTGACTGGGTGGGACTGAAGCCTGTGTTGCGACAGCAGTCCCACGTGTGGCAGCACGTGAACTTGTCTAAGCAACACCGTCCTGATATGCACATAGTTTGCGGCTGGACGTTAAGCACCAATCCCCCCCCCCTCATCCTCTGCTAAAATCTGTTTTCTTTGGTGTTCTGCTATGAACGTCAGATGCAAACGCTCATGCAAAGCAAGCCCCGGGTCACAATTCTCTGTTCTTAACAAAATTGTCTGGTTCAAGCCGAACAATTCATTTACTGCAAAGAAAGATACGCCTTGTGAGCATTTCCTGACATGCGCGCTGAAGATGGTGGAAATTTCTCTGTACGAGATCCGATCGAGAGGCTAAACAGATAGAGCCTGATGTCCTCAATTTCATGTCTAGAACGCGGATTTGTCTTTGCTGAAAGGATGAAAAATATCGACAGGGGCTTATGGCTTCCCACCATGAATAGCGATCGAAAATGAAGCCCCATTTACTTGGCCACACTGCTGGAACAAACGCATGAGTGCAATGCAGTGAAATAATTGAATTTATGTGAATTAATTGGCGAGTGAAAAAAGGTATGTACAGTTATTTAGGTTGTTCTGAACAAAATGAGAGGGATACGATGAAGACGATGATAATAGTGACGATGATAATGAGAATGTGGTGTAGGCAAATAGCGTAGAATGTTATTTATAGTTGCTATAGCCTCTGAAAACTCAACTAAACCATAGATCAAGAGTTTCGGGGTTTCTCTGGCCATATTTCTGCGCTGGGATCTAGTCTGTCTAGCTGAAAGGGGATATGAGGTACACAGGCATCTGTTGAAAAATATTTAAATTTCTATTTAATCAAAATTCAGTCAAAATTTTCAGGAACATGAGCAGTCACGGAAAACTGAACAGGGCGGAGCTAAATTGACGTATGAACAAAGCAGGATCCTATTCAAATTAGTTTGCATATTTGCATAGAGATTTAAATTTTAGGTTCCACATCTAGCAATAAATGGGCACCCGGCTACCAGCGGTCCAGACATGCCTAACGTCGAGAGCCCGAAGAAAATGGCTCTACAAACAGTGTGACATCTACTTCCGCATTGTAAAAGCATGTTATGAATCACTGCGTAAACACAGTTGAAAGCATGTGCGTTTGTGTCTCAAGCTTAGTTAAATCACGTCCACATGCGTCATGCTGATTAGGAGGATTTTTTTTTTGAGTTGAAAGCTATGAAGGGAGAGACAACATTTACCATCGCCATAGACACGGCAACAGACGAACTGTTTAATAATACAGGTGCCGGCCAGCCCCGGCTAGTGGACGCGGAAAAAGCTGACACCGCCGATGGTGCACGTGCGTTTGATGACGAGAAATTCGAAGGTGCATGGCAACCACGTAAACTGTGGCGCGCGCGGGCACCCCTTCCTCTCGTGTTCACCTTCCCATTCGCCAAGGCGTGGATCGTGCGATGCAGTGTTTGACGTGCGTCGATTCTAACAAATGTGGTTCTAGCTGCCATTTTAAAAAAAAACACCAAGAACAGAAAGACAAAGAAAAGGAAAAGGAAACAGCCTCGTATGCAAGAAACCAGAATGCCTTACTTATTCCAGAATAGCCGCCATGACAGGAATAATTTAAGTTCCTTGAATTTCCTATGCACAAAAGCCGAACAGCTTTGGTAATAATTAATTATTTGGTCGTCGCAGGAGGGAACAGTTATTACAAGTTCTGCGAAACAACGTTTTCAGAGACAGAAAATACTCACTATTCAGAAATAAATTTAGTGCCGTTTATATGCATAAGAGACCTCTGAAAACGCTGTTTCGGCGAACTTGATATATATTCGCTCTTGGGACGACAGAATAACTTAATTATTACCGAACTGTAATAAATTTATACCCGAATAGCCACTATTCGGGAACAGTTATTCCTTTTTTAATTCTGGGATAAAATTCTGTATCCGCAAGCCTCGAATAGTGAAGGAATAACTACTCAATGAGTTCAGACGGCAGAAATTCTCTTTGAGTGCGCATGCGTTACGGTCAGCACTTCACTTCTTCTCTGTAATCACTGCGCTGACAGAAAAGAATCCCCAAACCAGACTGCCCAGCACAACTAGTAGTGAGGCTGACATTCTGCTTGAAGAACTGACAGTCGGGCGACCTGCGTGTTGGGTGCAGTCGTCCTGAAAATCACGTTTAAAACAAAAGCCTTAACTTAGAGCAAAATAACAGACCGTGTGAGGACCGAGCGCTTAAATTATCTAAAGATAACTCCAACAAAGGTACTGGCAGCGCTCAACATAGCCGTATGCAGACGCATGTGCCCAAGGGAGCTTACCGTACCCAAACACGTAGCAAAGAGAGGGCCTATGTTGTGTTCGTCTTTGAATTCTAGTTGTCAGCACTCGCTTAGTGAGCGGGCTGACTTCATTAACATGGATTCTCTGTATGCACACGTTGTGTACCGAGGGTTATCTGTGTGAAGAATAGCGCCGTTATAAAGAAAGGGATGGCAGATCTTTTTGGATCTGCCAAGTTCCTTTCTTTCGGCCCTCTCTTTGCTTCGTGTTTGGGTACGGTAAGCTCCCTTGGGCACATAAGTCTGCATACGGCTTTGTTGAGCGCTGCCAGTACCTTTGTTGGAGTTAACAGACCGTGTGTTAGCAAACGGGGTGACCTTGACCTGGAGCAGTGAGCTCCTTGCCAATTCACAACTTCTATGCCAAAATTGGTTACAACTTGACTGTACAACTTCTATGCCAACATTGGTTACAACTATGCCAGAATTAACTTCATCTATAAAGCCCCAAACCTCAACTTTTGACATATATATTTTTGATATACGTCTAAATCATCAAGAATGCCGAAGGGATTTTTTTCTGCCTCTGAAAACGCTGTTTCGGCGAACTTGGCATAAGCTATTCCCTCCTAAGACGACCGAATAATTATAACTTGACGAGGGAAAATAGGCCATCCAGTTTTCGTGCATTGGAAATTCAAAGAGCTTATTCTAGAACATCCGCCATGACTGGAATAAGCCAACTACTCTTGCATACAGAGCCTGGCGTGAACCTTTCACGTTTATCTAAAAATCTGCCAGTGTGAAGTCGAACATTTAGTGTCAAGGGGTTTGGGTTTTTTTGTTTTGTTTTTGTTGTTGTTTGGGGGGTGTTGGTGTGTGTGGGGGGGGAGTGGCAAGAGAGAAAATCCGGTTTAAGACACATGACCAACAAATTGTGCTTAGAAAATGTTAGCCGCACAAAAAAAAAGCTTACTGGTGCACTGGGCTGAATTCGATCGCCGTCCTTGGAGTGAGTGCGTGCCACAGACAATGATTGACATCAAGCCTGATAAAGGTCACTCGATGCTGGACGCCTTCTGAGTCAAGTCGCGCCACCTGTAACACAAGACCACGGACCTATAACAGGTCCGTGACAAGACATTATAGTGTTACAAAGCTCGTCGGTGATTGGCTGATGGCGGTAGATGCGATCTCAACCTTACAGAAGGCGATCCCCCCCACAAACAAACAAACAAAGTAACGAACCCCAACGGATCGCTCTTTTGTAACTGCTAGACACAGACTGATTTTCAGACTACTAGACACAGTATGACAACTGAAGAAGTAAAATCGAACTTTGTCACAAAAATGGGTGTCCTTTTTGTCCTCCTTGCGCACAGACTAACACCACTTACCAGCCCACCCTCCCACCCCCAACACGTTTCCAAACTACAACTACAAAAATTTGCCTTTTTAAATAACGCTCAAATGAAAGTTTCAAAATGTCAAAATGTCAAAATAATGTTTAACCATTATATAAAGAGTCGGGTTCTAACATGCGTGACTCAGTTCCTTCTGCCAGATTTATCACACATAACCAAAATGTTATAATATTGTTAAGGCTATCCACTCTTTGACATGTTAAGATGTTTACACCAACATTTGATAACACGATGAAAAGTGCCAATAAACTGGCCCGCGATTGCCTGACGGTGTCACCTTTCCGTGATAAAAGTACGCTTCAATTTCACACGGTAAACGAGTTTTTAATTACCGCCTCTGTCACTCCGCGAAAATGCTCTTTTACGCGAAAAAGGATCGTATCTAGGGTAAATACTAGAATCCGTCATTCACCCGCGTTATACGCACATTTCCTTTTCTCCTAAGCCCCCATTTTGCTTACTGTGTTACGTACAGAAAACGGGAGAGAAATGGTAGTGTAACAGCGGATTCGTAACTTCTCGTCCTCAGCGAAATTAGCTGATAGCCGTTCTCACAATCACACTAACTAGCAGAGTACACATAGCTTTGCAGTTTAATTCAGAATCGTATCCTCATTATTACTATCGTCACTTTTATCGGCGCTTTGTAGCCAATCAGCTTTCGGCAAGCTGCTATCAGTTTCTTGATCTGCGGTACTCGCTCCAAATCGAGGGCATGTTTGCACCAGTGACTTTACTGGAAACCATTCACACGGATCGTATTAATGCATATTTAGCCGTGTATTTGGTGTCTACTTTGCTCATGCAGAATTTATTTTGCTTTCATAGGATAATCGTTTCCGGTGCTGCACAGTTCAAGCAAGTGAGAACACAGCAAATACAATAATCATGGGGTTATAGTTCATTCTGTGTTAGGCAGATTAAGTATACAATGTTTATTGCCAGCGGATTCATACAAAGTACAACGTCTGTGTGACTGATTTAATTCTGTGTCAAATGAATAGGCAATTTTGCGTATTCTTAGGAAATACACGCGTACTATAATAATAATAATAATAATAATAATAATACAAGTTTACTGCATTACTTGATGTTTTTAACTGAAGGCTACCATATCAGCGGCTTACTACTATATCTTCTTGCGAGAGTGGAGGGTGCCTGAGGGTGGTAAAGCCAGCAAACTGGTCCAAACCGATTTCAGCTCATTATACGCAGACGCGGGTGATTTATTTTATGTCGCTCTCCTGGGTGCAAACACAGGGCTCACTCAGCTGGCGTTGGCTGACAGACCATGACGTCATTTCCTCTGGGACTAACTACCAGATACTGTTGAGAAACGATGGCCAGAAGTGGCTTCGACAATTTCAGTGTTGATAAATGTAAGCGGGTGAAACTGTAAAGTTGCAAGTGTCTTTGTAGAAAAAGTTTAAACGTTTTTCAATACTAAACAAAAGCACAATAACGTTGTAACCGCATTGTAAATGGAGGCATAATTTTAGGTACTTTATTCTTCGTACTGTCGACATTGTTATTAGTAATCATTTAAACTGTTTATTTTATCAATAGAAATAATTTACTGATGAGTCGTAAAAGAAGTTTATAAATTACTGCTAATGCTCCTCCTAAATGAGGCACCTGGTTGACAGAATACAAAACAGTTCAAAGGTCTTCCACCCACTTAATAATATTACTTTGACGAATAGGTCACTAAATTTTATGTTCATGAATGTTTCAGGCGTCTTCCAAGTGTCCCGGAGATTCGTTTGTTTTCAGTTTTGTGATTAAATTTTCTGGTGTTTACGATTGTCTTTTGGGGAGTTTATTTAAAGATACTAGCTGATACGAACATATTGTACAAAAATGTGAGGATTCGAAAATTCAAACATCTGGACCTATATTTTAACTCCTGCGGTGCAAGCTTATGCCCAGAAAGCCTCGCTCTGCATTTGCGAAAATGCTTTAGTTTGGGTGCAGTATTCTGGTCGTATGCTGCACTTGCACCCCAACGTTCAGCTGTGCATTCAAGAATTAACCGTGACTGTGATTTCAGCCTCATGGACAGCCGGATAGATGTGGGCGTAACAGCGACCATGAAGCTTATTGTTAGTTTACCGCCTGCCCTGGGCAAAGCATTTTAGTAATTTTCACGAAGGTGGTGGAGGGGGAATAATTAAGATTATGATTATGGGGCCTGAGGACACTGACATCTAGCCTTTCTCTTCATTTTATTCCTCGGTTACTGTCGTCTTTTTTTCTTTTTTAATTCCTTCCTTCTTTCTTTTCTTTTCTTTTTTTTGCGTTCTTTCTCTTTTTCTTTTCCTGTTCATGTCAATCTCTCTCTTTTCTTTTGTTTTCTTTTATCCCTATTTGCTGATTGCTCTGCAACTATTATTTATTTCAAGGCCAAATTTTATTTTATTGTATTCTCTCTCTCTCTTTCAAAGTTTTACAAGGTTTACAAGGTTTTATTTCTTTCCTTCACCCGGGGTGGGGTGTGGGGTGGGGGTGTGGAGAATGATACAAAACAAACGAAACAAGCATTTCAAAGATTAGTTCATCCATATTGTAAGCATAACGTTAAAAAGTACATATATTTATTAAGAGACGTTATTGATTAGAATTCTGACATAACGAACTGTCTTGGCTCTGCCCCTGTCTCTGTAACACGAACACGCACGCGAGAGCACACACACACACACACGTACGCGAGAGCACACACGCACACACACACAAATGCACCCACGCACGCAGGTATACGCGCACACAGGCGGGTGAGCGACAGCCAATGAATCACTAATCCCTTTGTATACCCAAGTAGTTATGCGTAGTTGTGCGTAGGCAGCTACATGAGGAATCTTGTAATCTGTGGACAATGGCAGGGGACGATGAAATCTGACATGGTAAACTAATTAAGCTGCTAAGCATCAAATACGCTGACTATACCAGCTTTTTTAGATATTGAACTCCGACATAGTTGCAGCAGCCTCGCATGGTTCGACTTGGTAAAATGAAAACAGTGAATTCGTCAAAACACACTCAGCAAAGATTTTAGTAGGTAAATTTTTCTTCACAACACCTCAACATTACGGTGTCGAAAAAATATATGCATTGAAACTTGTATTATGCGTCCTGTTAAGGGGAGATTTCTGGAGCTCTAAGCCTACAGGCCACTAGTTTCATGCGAGTTGGTCGAACAGCGCGACTTCACACAATTGACCTCTTTCTGTTGCCATAATGTCGATGTGCAATGATTTTGTTGCATTACCTATGGTCTGTTCGGACGATGCTGCTCGGTCACTTTTTGGTCTTGTAATGGATTCAATTCCACAAAATATTGCAGCTTAGGGAACTTGAACAATAAACAGCGCTTATGTCATCATTTTTGCACCTGTACCGAGTGGATGACAAGCCCAGAAACAAAGGAATTAATCCCGTTCAGAAACCACATGCATTCGATCTTCCTATTCACAAAAAGGTTTTGGGGTGGCCTGTTGGGATGATGGTTGCTGGAGTGCGAGGAACAGAGACAGAGCAAATTGTTACCTATTGTGGTGCTTTTTTCTGTGGCCACTGCAGCTGTTTTTCAACTGCACAGGATTTTGCATTTATTCCTTAACGTCTAGACTGGCTGCCAGCGACAACCGTCAACAGGGGACGGCTGCAGGACGACAAATTTGCACAACATATTTACACATTATGTTGACACATCACCGACCGACCGTGAAATTACGAACTGATGTTGTCAGGCTTTCAGTGACTTGTCGAGTGCACAGACTTCGATGGCCTTATAGGCGGGAAGGGCAGGGCACTTTTGAACGGGAGAGGCTTTTAATTGGGAGCGGTGGTGCACAGTACCAAGAGACCAACAGGAAACAAATAAAAGATATTATAATCAGCCAAGGTCCACATTTGTCGGTTTGCCTCCTGGCTTCAAAGGAGAACAAATTGTGTATAAACTGCACGTTACGTGAACCGGCCGGCTGCATGCGCTGCAAACAGGCACCCTTTACAGTCTCAAACTAGAAATTCATATCAATGTGTGTGCGTGTATGAGTGCGCAGTTCCTGTACCCGTCTGCTTCATTGCTTCGCCGCTTCATTTCTCGTTCTTAATAATGTCCTAACTTTGCCCGAGCTTGTTTACTGTATCAATGACGTCACCTGTCATGCGCACGCTAGCCGGAAGTTTATGATGTCTTGTGTGAAACCATCGATTCGATCCGAAGGACAGAGAAGGGTCCGCGGTCAAACTTCTCGCGTGTGAATACGTGGCCTAGCTCTTCCGACTTGAGATATTGCAGAATCACTTACTTAGACCTCGCACTCTACTGTTCTCCAATCAGCACAATAGGTTTAAGAATATTTCGGCGTGTGTCGGAAAGCGTTTCAAATAGCAAATCTATTAAGTTTCAATATAAATAGATAGAGGAGAGATAAATAAGTTTCATCAAAAAATTGAAGATGGGCGAGCATCTCCGTATGCTAGTGAGCTGAAAGGATTATTATTTCTGTTTTTCTTTCACTTTATTCCTCACTTTTTATTCACCTTCCACTTACGCTTTGAGGATTCGATGTACGAAAGACGTTCAAACAGTGTGACCGGATGAAATTTGTAAGAAATGCTATCAATAACGGGATCCCTAATGCGCTGGACCTGTTACAGTGCTTGGCAAACGACGAACAGGTTTTGCGCACTGATGGAGATGCTTCATCAGAGTGAAAGGAATTGGACGTGTCGGTGGGACAAGTGAACCGGATATAACTTTATCTCAGACTAAGGTAACGATAAATAAATAAATGACATTGCAACAATGGGCAGTACACAATGAAGTGCTTTGTCCAAACACGGTATTTGTGGTTGATCTTTCAAGCATTACCAAGAGAAAGTGCGAAAAGGACAGACAAGTGGGTCTACAAAGTTCAATAAACTGGAGAGGGGGACAGCAACACTGCGGTAAAACGTACTTGCGCCACGGGCATCCAGAGTTTTCCACAGATGCTCTAGCAACCTTTCTCTGCCCTTCCGCTTCCCCCAGCACCCTCCATCACCTTTTCCCCTTTTATCGCCGTCATGGCTTTCATTTCTGACTTGAAGTTAAACGATTGAACGAACGACAAAGAACTATTACACCCTGCGAACGGGAAGGTTCCCATGTACGTGGTGCCTTTGTGAAATTGTTGCTTGAGAAGTCTTTGTAGCGTTACTGTTGGCTTCAAACGAGGATGAGTGAGCCTTTGGGCTGTAGAAATACATCTTGCTAGTCTAATCCTTCCTTCCTTCCTTTCTTTTTCCTTCCTTCCTACCTTCTTTTCCTTTTGTTCCTTCCTTCATTTTTCTTCCGTCCACATTTTGTGTATTATTTATTTCATCATGTTCTTTTTTGTTTCTCATCCTCCTTTTTTCTACCTTTCTTCTTTATTTCATTCTTTCTTTCCTTCCTTCCCTTTCTTTCTTTCGATCTATCTTCTCCTAATGTTGTGCTTCTTCCTGTTTCTAAGTCTATGTTTACACCATCGCTGTACCTCCTTTATTCTTTGATGGATGACTTAAAGTCTTTAAAAAAATTACTCCCCACAAGAAGTAAAGTGTTTTTTCCCGAAAACCGAGTTCACTCCCTAGGCGCGGCGCCTGTAAGTTTCAGCCGACTGTTGCGAGACCCGCCGAGAACCAAACGTCTGATACAGTGCCAGCCAATCAGACTCGCTGCTGGTGTTTACTCGGGCAACAAACGCGTAAGGCAACTATAATTGTTCCACGCAGTAGGGGGTCACATGTGACGAGATTTTGGCGAGATAAGTCCTTGGGAGGCACGGATGATGCGCGTCTGTGTGTGTGTGTGTGAGAGAGAGAGAGATTGGGAGATTGCATGTATGCAAGTGCAAGTGCAAGTGCAGATGCACGTGTTTGCAGTGCACGCACACTAATAGCAGCTTCTTTTATTCTAACCCTAAAAAATGTTAGAATTAAATCAACATTAAAATAATTCCTTATGTTACGTACGTCGATATGTTTTAATTTTCCTTGAAAACTTCCCACCCTCTAATGCTAACGAAACTGATATCAGGAATTAAAACTGTTATTGTCGATCGACTAGTAAAACAATTACTTTTTCAATCCTGGCTGTTGGTAAAGAGGAATGTTAGACAGCTTGGAGATAAATCTCCTCTGTTATAAAATCGTTCAATTCTCCTGGGTCGGCGTAATGCGGGATTCAGGGTATGCTGTTCTATTACTAAGGTGTTGTAAGAGGAAGTCTGTTTTTGTTACCTAACCTTTCACCTATCTGTGCAACAAGCATCTTTCTGCAATAAATGTAAATGTGACCCTACACTATGAACTGATTTGTTTCGTTCCACAGTTTTGGGAGGTTTGGTTGATTGTAGCTACATATTTTCTTGCTCTTTCCAATGGCGAAACAGTCTTCGGATCTGATCATCAGTCGCTTGGTTACAAGACTTTTAAGATGCTACCCTACAACCTCGGAATTTTTTTTTTTTTTTAGAAAACTGCCTTCAAACAGTTCCGACATTCTCTACTTAAATTTGTTTAGCAATCATGCACTAATTTTCGCCAAATTTAAAACACTCATACGAAAACACAAAAGAATACTTTAAATTAGTTTTTTAAAGTCTGGCATGCATTCTCTGTTTTTGTGCACAGCTGTCGGGGTTCACGTTCCGTGTCTCTGCAAATTTTGTTTACAAATATTCACTAATAAAGAACAACAAAAGTAATTGATGACATTAAGATACAGAAAAGAGATTGCAAATAAACTTTTTTTTTTACTCTTCTTGATTTAGACCTGAATACCAACAATGACAAAGAAGTAGCACATTCTGGAACTCGAATGAAGTTCGTCTCAAGTGGAACACATTTTCCAAATGTGAAAACTTTCGTATGCAATATCTATTGTGTGCGGCTGGAATAGTTGTCAATAGTTTCATTCAACTAAATCAAGCTGTGTAAGATGTTAACCTGACTTTCTGTGTGTCAGCAAGGTTCTCATGACCTTCCAGCAGCGTTCACCATGCACCGACTGCCAATATTTTAAAAAATCTGACAGTTTGGCTGATCACTTCGCATTTTGTTCAGCATTATTCTCACCTGGGGGTGTTTCCCCTCCAAACGGAAGAGAACTGTTTAACCGAACACGACTTTCGTTTTAAACTGGTGATGTCTAGGGAAACAAGAGAACTTCCTTGCCCCAGCAGACCGCGAAAATGGATTATTTGTTCCAGCATTCCTCTTCAGCAAACCGTTGCGCGTGCGTGCGTGCGTGCGTGCGTGCGTGCGTGCGTGCGTGCGTGCGTGCGTGCGTGCGTGCGTGCGTGCGTGTTGTAGCAGCGGTCCGGGGAATGTGTCGTTGGGATAGTTAGTCGTCGGTCTGATATAATCTTGATGTCATGTGTAGTGGTCCACCATGAAAATGTGTTCAGAGAAATATAAAATGTCTTAAAACTTTTATATGTGTATCTGAGTCAGTAGAACGCAAGCTTTCAATGGACAAGCTCATTTACACGCGTTATTCAACGTGGGTAGAACTGGTCATGAACGAATGCGGTCATTAGGTAGGTATGTCTAAATCCTAGTTTGAATACTAACACCTTTCCACAATCTCTGTATGACGGCTCCAAACCATTCACATTGACTATCCGTCAGATGGGGAGGGGAAAAGCTACTTGCAGGATGCTTATAACAGAAATAAGGCAATCTTATTGGGCACTGTATGCCCCAAAACAAGACCGAGATACATCTCGAGATCTATTCACTTTTTATTTCTCACAATCAACGCATCCACAGCCTCTCATTTATATTTTCCAAGAAATATGTGTGACCATGTTCCCTCATGAAACTTCCCTGTCCTTTTTGGATTTGCCCTGTACACTCTGGCTTCAGTGGGCACACCCTGATCCCGTGATCAATATGTGTGAAAGTCACAAATCAATATCTTCACTATAGGTACAAGCGAACGGAATTACAGTGCACCTTTCCACCCCGTACTGGTTTAGTAATTTTGTGTGTGTGTGTGCAAGGGGGGGGGG
>SMGT01007053.1:38609-53221 GCA_004794575.1 Lanistes nyassanus
CCCCCCCCCCCCCACTGTGCCCCTCTGTCTTCTGTCTCGCTACATCCCGCCTTGGCTTTTCGTGGCCGAGTCCCTCGGTCTAACAAGCAAGCCCCAAGGTCTGGGCGTAAGTCTGAGCAAGGCTCCTCTCTTCTTTCCGGTCTACGTGTTTTTCCTCCTCCCTTCTTGAATCTCGGTTCTCAGTTATATTTTCAGTCTCTGCAGCACCCTCTACACCACGTCATCTATCCCCCTCATGTGCCCCCACCCTCGCAGGCGGCATCATCTGGATGTCCAACTCACGACCTGTAGACAGGAGCTATTTCCAATGGTTTGGTTTACCGAACTCACCGACTTCTTGTCGTCCATGGCACCTGGGCGCCGCAGGTCTGCGGAAGGTTTGTTAACCCACCCCACCCCCCACTCCCAGTACATGTACCGTTCCCTGCGTGAGAACTACATTCACTTCTACGTGCTGACAGGCCATCTTCCAGTCCATAAATCACCTCGTTCCAAAACTAAACCAACAGTGCTGGTTCCACCTGTGCCAGCTCTCATCCATGCAGCACGTAGGGAGATGTCGGCAAATACAGAAAATTTTAAGCCGCCAGTCGAAATTGGACGTTGCCTCTCATTTTTCGCACATAAATTTGTCTACACAGGTTAATCGCCCTCTAGAATTTATGGACGCTTATGTACGGTAAGTATATATGAAGGCTTATGCAACCCACCCCTGGTGCTTGACCTGAATGCCTTTATTTAAAGAATGAAAACCTTCACACGTCAGCGACTATTTTAGCATAAAGCTTTATGCTTCGTGATAAATAACAAAAGAAAAAGATTTCATTGGTGAAAGAGTCTAGTCAACATCCTGGTTCTGTCTATAAAATTCAGCAAGGATCGCTTGCAATCAGACGAAAGCGGGCTGTCTTTAAGAGAACCTCCCATCTTTTGACATCTCAGCACATCTAACAGAAAAAGGTTAGTACATGTAAACGTTACATATATACCTGTGAGCTCTTTGCTGTTTCGCTGTACCAAGAAAAAGCCCCTTTCATTTTCTAGAAATCAGTTGCTTTGGCAAATTGGATATTCGTGAATGGCTCTTTGATATGGGGCGCCAGTTTGGTGGAAATTTGACGTTTCGGCGGACATTATCATGCCTGTAAATAATCGGACAATTAGTTATCGCATAAGTGGAGCAGGCGGCATACGACTCACGACGAAGAGCCGTTAAGAATAACCAGCGCAGGGAGGAGGGGGGTTCATCCCGAATTTTTTCGGCGGAAAGAATCTTTTTGTAGGGGAAAGAAGACTGCATTTTGGGGGAAATTTGCCTTTTGGCGGACACTTCCCACCTATGAAACGCACAACATAAATTCGTTGGCAGAAAGAAGAAAATGCAATGCTCACTCTAGAGTTTTCACTCTACAACTTAATGTTTAACATCATAATTCCACCACCACCACAACCACCACAACCACCACCACAACCACCACAACCACCACCACAACCCCCACACACACTCATCTCCCGTGATTATTACAATTAGCAATGACAACTTGAAAGAAAACATAAATAGTTGTCAAAACCGGTCCCAACGTCAACGAATGCTAGTCAGTCAATCCTCCGTTTCAATCAACAGACAATACCACACGTAACACTGTCTACGTACATGAACACGGACAATACCACACGTAACACTGTCTACGTACATAAACACAGACAATACCACACGTAACACTGTCTACGTACATGAACACGGACCATACCACACGTAACACTGTCTACGTACATGAACACGGACCATACCACACGTAACACTGTCTACGTACATGAACACGGACAATACCACACGTAACACTGTCTACGTACATAAACACAGACAATACCACACGTAACACTGTCTACGTACATAAACACAGACAATACCACACGTAACACTGTCTACGTACATAAACACGGGCAATACCACACATAACACTGTCTACGTACATGAACACAGACAATACCACACGTAACACTGTCTAAGTACATAAACACAGACAATACCACACGTAACACTGTCTACGTACATGAACACGGACCATACCACACGTAGCACTGTCTACGTACATGAACACAGACAATACCACACGTAACACTGTCTACTTACATAAACACAGACAATACCACACGTAACACTGTCTACGTACATAAACACAGATAATACCACACGTAACACTGTCTACGTACATAAACACGGACAATACCACACGTAACACTGTCTACGTACATGAACACAGACAATACCACACGTAACACTGTCTACGTACATAAACACAGACAATAACACACGTAACACTGTCTACGTACATAAACACAGATAATACCACACGTAACACTGTCTACGTACATGAACACGGACCATACCACACGTAGCACTGTCTACGTACATGAACACAGATAATACCACACGTAACACTGTCTACGTACATAAACACGGACAATACCACACGTAACACTGTCTACGTACTACTACAGTAGTATTGGACAGCTGCTCGATACGGCAATATTTCTATGCTTATCAGGGCTAGTGCACAGTAAAATATCAGGTTAATTATCAAATTACCAGCCCACTCAAATTACCAGCCCACTCAGGTTATCAGAACACTCAGATCTACCGGCCCACTCAATCTTCCAGTCCACTCAGATTACAAGCTCACCAAATTACTAGCCCACTCGGATTACCGGCCCACTCAATTTTCCAGTCCACACAGATGACCAGCCCACTCAGATTACCAGAACACTCAGATTTACCACTAAATTTTTAAGCCCACTCAAATGCCCTGCCCACTCATTTTACCAGCCCACTCAAATTACCACGAGCCCTCCCCCCCCCCTTTTTTTTTTTAAATGATCGTCTCTAGAAATGTTGAAAATTGAAATTTGAACTTTATTGATTTCACCTTGTTAGGTCACATCTCTAGAGGTAACACATTAAGATGGAAAGCAGTGGAAAGGTTAAATTACAACTTTGACAAATCAGACAGTCCGACACAAAAACAGGCGGAGAGACAGACATGCATGCGGGAAGGCAGGCAAAGGTCAGAAGGGAATACGAACGAACGAAACGAACCAAAAGCTTTATTGTCTCTGGCCACATGGCCTTTACAATGGGAGATGAGCATGACACACAGTATTAGGCAGTAATTCCATGCTTATAGGCAAATGATACGATGACTGTAGTAAATATTTACATCCATGAAAGTTCTAATGTGGACAGTTATCTGGCATTTCAATCGCATTCACTTCATTTCGGCGCTTAAAACTGTGGTAAAGGTGTCTGGCTAAATTGACGGAGCTACGAGGATCTTGAAACAGACGAGACAGGGTAGAGCGTGATGGATGTAAGGTATATTTTCACGGAAGATATCTCGATCTCAAATCATTTAAATGGACACAAGTAAAAAGAAAATGGAATTCTTCGTCCACGTCTGTCTTGCATAAGGGCAGTCAGAAGGGAGTAGAAGGGGAGAGAGGGGGAAGGATCGAACAAAATCTGTTTATGTAAATATATATGCACAAAGAAAGAAAAGGAAAGAAAGTAAGAAAGGAAGGAAAGGAAAGAAGGAAGGAAAGAAAGAGAGCGAAAGAAGGAAGGAAAGAAGGAAGGAAGGAAAGAAAGAGAGCGACAGAAAGACAGAAAGAAAGGAAAAAAGAAAGGAAAGAAAATATCTGTTTATATAAATATATATGCAGAAAGAAAGAAAGACTCCACTGTCCACTCACACCCAGTGACTGGTAAAGGTATAGAGACCGTTGCCGAGCTTCAGCCAGACGTGAAGAATGACCTCACTAAGAGTCGTGGTGCTGTGCCTGTGTGGAGTTGCTGTGGTCACCGGACAGAGTAAGTTACAGAGTTTTCGCCCTTTAGCTTAATCTTTGGCGTGTCCCTTAAGTCGCCGAAAGAAAGCAGATTTGCTTAGAAATCTGAAGGCAGGGAGACATGTGCACCGAGACATGAAAGGGAGACGATAGCTCGGGGTTAGTATAACCCTCGGACTTCTTACATATGGACCGAGCATGCTAAGAAGCGAGCGCAGCGCGCGCTGACTCACTCGCGCGGCGGCGTCCGCCATCTTACCCTGCCTCGCGATCTGGGGCGTACAAGGCTTACTGTAGGGTGATAGACGGTCCGGAGTCAGGTTTATCACTTAATTACTGCAAGTCGTACTCGCGCGCGCCCGCACACGCACACACACAGAGACAGAGCAAAGAAAAATCTGGGTATTTATTACTTGCATTTGAATCACTTATAGAGTACAAAAATCACTTGTACTGTAAGAAAAATAGTGCAAGATTAAGATACAAAAGTACTTTATATTCTTTCAACAACAACAAAAGTGCAATACACCGGGGAGGATATAGGGGCAGCCTTTGAAATCGAAAACTAAGGGGAAAGTAGCAAAACAAAAAGACTGAATGTTTTTTAACTGATGCTTAAAGAGGATCAGTTTTGACATTGTTTTGCGTATAGCGTTTCCAGTAATAGCTGTATTGTACTGCGTGACTAGATGCTGCATGTGAATTTTGCAATAAGCTCGTGTGACACTTTTGATGGGAGGAAAGCTGAAGATGGTTGGCACTGCGGTGTCCCTTAGACACACAGTCTGCCCAGTACGGTCAAAGCACGAGTCTTCAAAATGATCAGCACAAAGCACGCTATGTTTCGTAGGCACAAAATGTTCACGCCTGAGAGCGGCAATCCACTTTTTTCGCCTCTCTTCATGTTTTGGAAACCTGCATGAAAGACGCAATGCAATAGCAAATAAATCAATAAATAAACATACAAATAGTTGTGGTTTAACAGTCCTTGTATTTTACAATGCTGATGACATCCAGCTATCTCTCTCTCTCTCTCTCTCATGCACCCAGGTAAGCACGTGTATTTCCAAGACGACTTTTTCCTTCCATGATGCAAACTACTGAAAGGAGTCCGACTCCTACAAAATCAATCTGACTTTGAGAATTCCATGCATTGGTCATGTCTGCCTTAAATTGATGGTGGTTGTTGTTTTACTCACTACAGATTCGTAAACGAAGCTTGGATCCCCCCCCCCCCAAAAAAAAAATTAACAATTCACAGTTTGGGTGACTATGGCGCTGTGTAGGAATGGGTAGGGATGAGGCAGGGTAAGATGGCGTCGCCGTGTCGCTGTGTAGGAATGGGTAGGGATGAGGCAGGGTAAGATGGCGTCGCCGTGTCGCTGTGTAGGAATGGGTAGGGATGAGGCAGAGTAAGATGGCGTCGCCGTGTCGCTGTGTAGGAATGGGTAGGGATGAGGCAGGGTAAGATGGCGTCGCCGTGTCGCTGTGTAGGAATGGGTAGGGATGAGGCAGGGTAAGATGGCGTCTCCGTGTTGCTATGTAGGAATGGGTAGGGGTGAGGCAGGGTAAGATGGCGTCTCCGTGTTGCTATGTAGGAATAGGTAGGAAAACAAACAGCTCACCCGATAAAACGCTACAAACATGGGGGCTCAGTCTGGGATGTACTAAAAATCATGCCAGATTCACAGTTATTGAACTATCACGGTTTTGTCTTGAGTTTCAGCCCTGGTACTGTAGTTGTAACTTTGCCTGTTCCTCTGTACGAACAGTAGCGCGGGAATTACCTACGTTCCATTTATAGCAAACTTATTTTGGCAGTTTCTATTATCTGTCATATCTTTCCACGGTGTTTCGACCGGCGGGAAATCACCGTAGAGGAACTGAATAGAGTTACTCACTTCCTAAAGAACTTTTAGTGTAAGTTCTACCTATACTGTTATATTTACGCCGTGCAAGCCTAGAGTGAGGGCTGTATGCATCGGATAGATTTCAATTCAGTGTTAGGTAAATCCGTAGGCCATGGTTTACCTAGCTTGTAACCATTTGTGCTCGAGGGTTGTGAGCAAGCTACAAGTTAGGGAAAAACTTTATAGCCGTACTAGGTGTGATGCATGGGAGAGTGCAACACAGACGGTTGCGCGTGAATACAAAATTTAACTCCAGTGGAGTGTATTCTCTTTTGCTTAATTGTTTAGACGAGAGTTTCAAGCAGCGTTGCTCGAAGGATTGTTACTCACGACTATTCTAGATTGCGGTTGTATGTAGCACTCTAGAAGTGGGTTCTGCGAGGAGCACATTCAGTTTGTTATTAGCATCAAACTTTCATTATGTTCTGTTGCTATATCGCTGATAAGATTTTGGTAGCATCACTGTCGACAGCGAAAAGTTACGTAGTAAATTTGCCAGATTTCGCTGGGCATTTCTCCCCTCGTGTGTTCATTCTTAGTTTTCATGAGTGTTACCACTCAAGCGATGGCGCAACAGGCAGAGGCTGACCCTGTGTTCCTGCATGCCAAATCCGAGGGCGAGGCGCTAGGCTTGAAAGGAGCCGACTTACTCAAGTATGCGAGGGAGATGCGTGCTGAAGAAAGGAAGGCACATGCTGAAGCAGAAGAAAGGAGAATACATGCTGAAGCACAAGAAAGGAGGATACGTGCTGAAGCAGAAGAAAGGAGGATACGTGCTGAAGCAGAAGAAAGGAGGATTCATGCGGAGATCGAGCTACAGGAGAGAAAATGGAGAGCTGGAGCTGAAGCAGAGGAAAGGAAGCTCCGAGATGCCGTCGCCCAAAGAGAGTTTGAGCTGGAAAGACTCAGACTTAGAGGGCAAATCGATACCAACGAAAATGCTGCCAACCACTCTCATTCAAACTCTAGTAGCACGAACTGCCACAGCAAAATTAATGTTAAGCTCCCTTTCCTAGATGACAAAGATGACCTCGAAGCATACCTTCGCACATTTGAGAGGACGGCGACGATTCAGGAATGGGAACAAAAAGACTGGGCTGCCCAGCTCGAGGCATTACTGAAAGGGAAAGTCAGAGAAGTATACACCATGCTCAGAGACTATGACGCAACAGACTATGAAAAACTAAAGAAGGCGTTGATGCAAATATTTCGGCTGACGGCCAAGGAGTACAGAAAGAAGTTCCGCGAAGCCAGATGACAACAAGGTGAGACCACGCAGGAGTATGCCACGAAACTAGACCTCTGGTTGACGATGTGGCAGCACTCTCCGGGAAGAGAGCTATGTACGAAGATCTGCGTGACCTCATACTGCAGGAAAAGTTCTTGTCTGGTATTCCATACGACCAGGCACGCTTTGTCCACGAGCAAAAGCCAGCCAGTATGACTGAAGCACTTTAGTATGCTTTAACTTTTGGTAGAAGGAGTCCATGTAGTTGTGCTGAGGGACACAGGGTCGTCAATAACTATTGTGCAGTCCGACCTGGTCCCAGAGCCGTGCCTCACCGGCAAAACCATTGAGATCGTCCTGGCCACTTCGCATGAAAAGCGCATGCTGCCCCTGGCACACGTTGTGATCAATACACCCTACTTCCAGGGGATGACGGAAGTAGCGGTGATGGAGAAGCCCGTCTGCAAAGTTTTGATAGGAAACTACAGAAGAACCAAAGATGGGGACATCTTCTCTGTACCAGTCTACCCCGTCAGAGAAATCCGTGCTGCGGTAGAGACCCGAGCACAAGCTCACAAGGAGACAAGTCGGTTGTCCTTACCACAACCGCTACTGGACACCATTACGCCCGCTGATTTAGGGCGCGCCCAGCGTGAAGACCCCACTCTCTCAGCCGCTCGCCGACTAGCGGAAAGCGGCAATCAACGCAGGGAGGGGCATGAACGCGGTAGACCCATTACTGCAAACTATCAGTGGAGAAATGGTATCCTCTACCGCGTCCACAACAAGGACGGAAAGCAGCTACATCAAGTAGTCATTCCAAAAGAGTACAGGAGGGAAGTACTCCATCTGGCGCATGACACTCCCATGGGGGGACATTTAGGAATCACTAAGACCAAGCAGAGGATATGGAGGGACTTCACTTGGCCAGGCATATGTGGGGACTTCAGGCGATACTGCAATTCGTGTGACACATGTCAGAGGACATCACCGAAGGGCAGCACCCACAAAATCCCGCTGGGACGCATGCCAATCATAGACACACCATTCGACAGAGTTGCGGTGGACCTGATCGGACCTATTCTGCCGGCATCTGACAGGGGCCACAGATACATCATTACTATGATAGACTATGCCACCAGGTACGTCGAGGCTAAACCTCTTAAGGCAGCGAAGGCGGAAGACGTCTAGGAAGCGCTTTGGGAATTCTGGTCTCGACTGGGTGTACCACAGGAGATTCTCACGGATAGGGGTTCCCAGTTTGTGGGGGACCTGGCAAAAGAAGTCAATGATCTGCTTGCAGTCAAACGGCTCAAGACTACGCCAAAGACACGCACAGGGCAACGGCCTCATCGAGTGGTTCAATGGCACGATCAGGAGTATGTTGCGACACCTTTGTCAGGAACAGCCCAAAGAATGGGACAGGTTTGTCCTTGCATTACTTTTCGCCATCCGTGAGGTGCCACAAGAATCACTCAAGTTCTCGCCTTTCGAGTTATTTTATGGCAGAACTGTGAGGGGTCCAATGCAGATCCTGAAGGAGCTTTGGACCAATGAAAATAACAGCATAGACGTCAAAACCACATTCCAGTATGTGGTTGACGTCAGAAATCGCATAGAGGAGACCTGTCGGTTAGCCAGGGAGAATCTGGTCAAGGCAGCCAGCAAGCAGGCTCTCCACTTCAATAAGAAGACTAAGCAACGCTTCAAATGTCGTGGAAAGGTCCTTACATCGTCACCGACAAGGTTAATGAGTGGGATTACAAGATTGCTGTCGGAAACAAAGAAAGGATCTACCATGCCAACAGTATGTGACCCGGGAGGAAGACAAAGTGGAGACCCATGTTGGTACTCTTGCTGGATCAAGGGCAAGGTCTCCAGCCTGTTGCGTTCGCCAGCAGAAAGTTGAGGAGCAAAAGCCGAGGGCAAATACGCCACCATCGAAACGGAATGCCTAGCAATCGTCTGGGCAATGAAGCCCTGCAAGTACCACCTGAAAATAATAAAAGGGTGTGAAAATGTGGAAGCTGACTATCTAAGCCGCGCTGTGTGAAAACGCAGCATAATCCAACTGGCTTATGCTTTTTAAGGGGGGAGGTGTGTTACGTTGTAGAAGGTTTCCACGGCGCTATTGTTAAGAACCTTGTTTTTCTTACTGTATGTTCCCATAGTATTGTAACTTTTCATTCAAGAAAGTTGACAACGTTGAAATCTGATTGCAAAGAACCCATCACCTTAGCAGGTAACAAAAGCAACTCATTTTATTGAACTTTGTTTGTAAAAAATAAAACATGAACAATTGTTAATGAGTGTACACATCCACTTTATGATTCACTTCAATTGCTACCTTCTGGTTGACGATTTCTCGCGCCACTTGCGAAACGAAACACTTTTGAGAATATTCTTATGTTCCATCCGCAATCAGTGTTTGAAATTCACAGGCTGCGCAAGAAACCTAAGTGGACAAACTATAGTCAGTTGTTGTTGCTATTTGAAAAGAAAAGTTATTTAAACTAAAGACAAGATGAATATGTGTATGAGCCTATAGTTTATATGTTAGAGTTTCTATATAGAGAAAAGCAACGGGTGACTGCGGCTAAGGGTAATTAAGGTAACAACGAAGAGAACTTGGCCAAGCGAGACTTAGACAGGAAGTCGACGTTGCGGGGCATGGCCCCTTCTTCAGGACAGCACAAACAGATAACAAATAACAAATTTTAAAATTTTAAAAATCACTTAGCGGACAGAGACACTGCTCATGCACGGTCTATGGACAGGAGGAAAGTGGAAAGACTTTGTTGTTAGCTTTCTGTATAGACCTATGTGATACTGCCTTTTTTCTGGGGTGTGCGAAGGTGGACTGTAAAGCGTATTGTATTGTATTGTATTGTATTGTATTGTATTGTATTGTATTGTATTGTATTGTATTGTATTGCATTATATTAGTGCCTGCACATCTACAGGTTGAAGACGAAGACGATGATCTATAATTGTCTTTTTTCCAAATTAAGAAGTGACAATTGACCTGCGTACCGGAAGTGCGACAGGGGACCTCACTACCGCTAACGGCTTCCAGTGGGTCAACAAGCCCACTGAAAATCCCTGTAATGCTGCATGTGACAAGAGGGGCCTGTTAAAAATAACCTTTAATACCAGCAACAGACGGCACGCGCAGATCAACATGACCTTTGCAAGCGATCCTTCAGGATTCACGTTCAACATTGGTGACTCCATAAGCAATGACGGCTATGGTACGTAAAACTTTCCACCTGTCATTCTTCCTTTCCTGAGTCCCTCGCTCTTTTGTCTTTTTTGTTTCCGATAAACACTCACACAAGTTTGTTTCATTCGCCAGATAATTAAGAATCTTTATTTGCTATGTAGTTTTTTTCTGATTGTGTGTCTTTTATAGTTTGTTGCATTATAACTTTTATCAGCTGTCGTCACATGGGAGTTTACTTTTCCTTTAACGCGTCGTCCTTGCGCTCGCTCCTCTGCCGTTAAGGCGACGACACATGCGTAGGTGGAAATTATTATCACTCTATTATTTACCATTTTATATGGTTATCTCACAGCATGGCACGAGTCCCCATCCACCTACAATCTCCCCATAACAAAAGGAATGACAAAACTCCGTACTACAGTGAGAGAAAAAAGAATATTATTTACAGACAGCGAGTATTTACAGAATGAATGATAATCTAGGGTCATTGACAGAAGATGACTTCCCGACTTTCTTTCTGCCTAGCTAACATAGTTTTCCTGCCATCACTTGCTTTACTATCATAACAATGAAGACACACATACCTGTTTCAACTATGCACAAACCATGACCACGTGTAGTGCACCCAACACTTTCACCTGGTAGTTTGTACAATTCGCACGTAAAGAAATCTGTTCTCATAAAGGGGCGCCCCTCTCTGTTGTCCCGGAAGACTGACGTCAGAAAGTCCTCTTGTCTGCTCTTTGCTAGAACCAGACACGTATCACCAATCTCCCATCGTGTCCTTTGCCATTAGATACAGCTTACTGAGAGACGCAAGCCCTTTCACTGATATTGCAACAATGCTTCTCGGTCGACCTTCGACCTCTGAACTCCCTAAAGTTCAGTTGCAGGCAGCCTCCTTGTAAGGCTGGATCTTTGCCTTTGCTCTAGACGGTTGTCTGCCCGCGGTCCCTCGATCTCCCTCCTTTGCGTTCTATGGTTTCGTTCTATGAACACCACAACTCCCCGAAGAGTACCTTTCGCTAGGCCACTGGTCTACTCAAGACACGTGCTTCGCGTAAGTCCAGTAGAAAAGGACACACTTGGTTCTGCAGCAAGACTGAACCTATCAGCCTTCAGCAGATATTCACCACAAGACACACACGTCTCTTCACAGCAGATCTCCAGTAGAAGTTTTGGCCAAGAAACCTCTCGCAGAAGTATTGGCAAAAGATATCTTGGCGTTCTAAAAACCAGTTCTTTTATTCTAACCTTTTATTCGTACATTCTTGCATTCACATACCCGTGGTCATCGAGATGGTTACATACACCAAACAGTCGCGACAGAGACAGCAGAAGCCACACCCCCTGTTAACTACAATAACACGTCACGCCCCTTCCCTAATGTGCGTAGCTCGTGTGGCTTTAGCTACTTCCTGCCCCCCTGGCGGTTCACACCTCCTGGCTACAACAAAACCCCGGTTGTCGACAATAGGCGTCTTCCTTCTGACGCGTAATCTCCCCCTGCTTAACCCACACCTGGTCAACTTGACACCTGCTCTAGGGTTAAGGTCCCATTGCCAGCCATGACCCCCAGCGTCAGTAACACCTCGCCCTTCGCCCTAGAGCCAGCACGCTGACCAGAAGTGCGATCAGGGACCCGCTGACATCTAACTTACGCTCACTGGACCGGCTACGTCAGCGAGCTAGAGGGCGGAAGGGAATTAAGGACTTAATTAAGGCAATATGGTTGTTGACGGGTCACACCTAGAAGTTATGGTGCAATCTCTTTGACCCACCAGACCCCAACTCGTGACATCAGCCAAGTATCCCAATGACATCATTCTTGATCAAATGTGGGGGTATGGAGGGTATGTGGTGGTCTCGATCATAGCAACTTCACTAGCTCATAAACTAGTTTCGCCAAGCAGTAGAAAAACTTTAGCACATCGCGAATTAGTTTCAAATTACAAAAAACTGTACTATTTTGTGAATGAGTTCTTACCCCCCTTAACATTTTCAAAACTTAGTTCTGACATCAGTAAACGCATGTTTTATTTCATGAATTGGTTTCAGCAGACTTTAGAAAGTACTTTTAATTAGAATTTCGTGAATGAGTTCTAACGACTTCAGTAAATTGTGGTCTACTTCTAACACTACCACACTAACCTCGATATTATATCTTACACCAATATAACAATTGTGAACTCGTTTCAACGGCAATAATAATTAAAGTCTTGGTGTTTCGTTAATGAGTTCCAGTAGCAGTAGCAGTGAAACACACTTTACTAGTTCACTATTGCTACAGCCGTGAGAATGTTATTTTCTAGAATTGGTTGTTGCCTCGTTTCAACTTTTCATGAAATAAAACTTACAGGAGCCATAAGTTTTAGAATGTCATGGCTCTTACAGAGTTCAACAGAAGAATTTTGTGATTCAGTTGCTCTAGCATAAAAAAGTTGATACATAATGACGTAGTTGTTACAGCAGTGCGTCAGCCTTAGAGTTCGCGTCACTGTGACGTTTGTAGTACACGTGAACTGATTTCCCCTCCAACAGCGGGAGACGCCGCTCACCAGTCCAACGACGCGGAAGTGCACACCATAGGTCGCACAGTTTTCTTCTATGGCAAGGACATCGGGCCAGGGGTCAGCTGGGGGCAGCTGTGCAGGCGTGACAACTTCATCAGGCAAGACATCACCATTGACATCATGGACGAACTGGCGGCTGCTGACAACGGCAACGACTACCTGTACATCAACTCTTTCAAGATGTTCGCCCTCAACGGCCAGGCTGACGCCACGGGACCTGTGAACTATGACATCTACCTGGCCATGAACAGAGTGGTCACGGGGCGTCCAGATCGAACGGGCATTGGTCTCTGCAAAGTGTCTATTGGCTGGATCCCTTGAACTTTACGACTGTAAACTTAAATGTTTCATTTGTCAACCTTATGAATACATAATTTACATTACATAAAGTGCAAAAAGAACATATATACTCTAACCAAAAACTTGTAAAAGTAATATATATATATATATTATGTAGAGAGAAAAACACTTCGGTTCTTATAATTTTCGGTAGCTGTATTTTGTCCAGTATTATTATTTCATTCTTTGGATAATAAACCTATATCCAGTGCATTGATTGTGAGTTTAGTCTAGACTTAAAGAGTTAAGTTGATATATTTATATGTTGCGTGTATTTCTATGTGATATTTTATGTGCATTTTATGTATAGTTGCACGATTGTAGTTTTTGCTCTGGTCTTTGCAGATAAATACAATAGTTCATTGATTTCTTATTATAAATTTCAGAATTTTTCTGATTTTCACCCTTTAAACTGTACCTGCTTGAAATAAACATAACCCACACAGCTTACACTTGGTAGAAACTGTGCGTGCTGTATAGGTGTAGCCTTCACGATTTCTGATAATGACGCGAAATCAAGGAACCAACTGCTGGCAGTGCATGGAAAACACTGTGCAACCCTGACATGACCTGTTGTTTTCTCTAGATCTGTCCTTATGCTGCCCCTCAGAAGCACAACGAATGCACTTCTCACAAGAATGGCATAAGCCAGTGAGCAAGTCAGCTGACAGCCAGGTATCATGTTACAAAGAAATCTACTTGCCCCGGAGCCTCGAACTCTTAAGTCCTCCTAATTCAGGATTATACCACAGCGAAACTTTACCCCTTCCCCTCCCCCCCCCCACCACCAAAAAATGGCTATTCTTGCACGCGGACAGCTAACCAGTCATGTCAGTTTTCTTCTCATAACTTGACGACATGCCCTCGTTTAAACCATGTTAGTTTAGGAGTGGCGTGATAGCACGAAGGCGAACCCAGCCAGCAGTGTTTGCCATGTCATATTTCAAACAACAGTTACTATTGTAATTATCGAAAAAAAAATTATCCTTCTTGGAATAATACTTAGAAAGTTGCGCTGTTTGTTAAATTATCTGTTATGATTTTTTGGCGTCTCGTTGCCTACCCAATCAGTGTCACGACGGGCGGTTACCTTATCTTATTGGACTTCGACTTTTGAGAATTATTGAACAAATTGTTTATGGCGATCTTGTAAATGTAGATTTAATTTAGCAATCGTCACCAAAACCTTTACTGCTTTAGGTCAGTGGTTTCTAAACCAAAGGGTGACGATGCTGTGAAATAATGTGAACAACTAGAGCAATCTTCCGAGGGAAAAGATTCTCATACTTCGACACGCTCGCTCAGTCTCTCACAGGCAAAACACTACTAGCTCAAGAGCCCCCACCCTCGTAAAACACTCAACTGCAGCGAACTGTTATTCAGCATATATTTCAAAACACTAACTGGCTCGACAACATCAAATATCTACAAAGTATTTACAAAGAATCACCGCGCTCGTGTCTAGGGTAAGACGCTGCCTGATGACGTCATAC